>RXID01016623.1:0-21747 GCA_005019695.1 Trichopus zeylanicus subsp. travancoricus
AGTAGTAGATGAGCAATAGTAGTAGTAGCAGTGTAGAAGTAGTTGTAGTAGTGGTGTAGCAGTTCTAGTAGTAGTGGTTATAGTAGAGGTAGTAGTAGTTGTAGCAGTAGTAGGAGCAGCAGCAGTAGTAGTAGTTATTGTATAGGTAGTAGTAGTAGTAGGAGGAGCAACAGTAGTAGTAATACTCATTGTAGTAGTAGAAGCAGGAGTAGCAGCAGCAGTAGTAGTATTAGTAGTCATAGTAGTAGTTGTAGTAGTAGTATTTGTAGTATTTGTAGTAGTAGTAGTAGTAATAGTAGTAGTAGTAGTAGTAGTAGTAGTAGTAGTAGTAGTAGTAGTAGTAGTAGTAGTATTTGTAGTATTTGCAGCAGCAGTAGTAGTTGTTGTTGTGTTAGTAATATTTTTAATAGAAGAAGAAGAAGTAGTAGTAGTAGTAGTAATAGTAGTCGTAATAGCAATAGTTGGAGCAGTTGTAGTAGTAGTAGTAACATTAGGAGTGGTTGTAGTAGTTTTAGTAGTGGTAGTATTAATCATAGTAATAGTAGTAGTTATTAGAGTAGTAGCTGGGCCAGTAGCACTAGTTGTCGTAGTAGTGGAGTAGTAGTAGCTATATTAGTAGTTGTAGGGGTAGTAGCAGTAACAGTAGCAGTAGTAGTTATAGTAGTATTAGTTATAATAGTAATAGTAGCAGCTTTAGCAGGACCAGAAGTAGTAGTAGAAGTTGTAGAAGGTGGTACAGTAGTAGTAGTAGTAGCAGCGATATCAGTAATATGAGTAGTAGTAGTGGTAATAATATTTGTAGCTGAAGTAATTATTGGGCTAATTTTTGGAGTAGGAGAAGAAATAGTAGCAGTAGTTGTAGTAGCAATGGTAGTAGTAGTAGTAGAAGTAGTAGTAGTTGTTGTTGTAGTAAAGTTGTAGTAGTAGTAGGAGAGGAGAAGGAGGTGGAGTAGGAGTAGTAGTTGTAGTAGCAGTAGTATTTGCTATAGTAGAAATAGTAGTACTAGTAATAGTGGTAGTAGTAGTTGTAGTAGTAATAGTAGTAGGAGAAGTAGTAGTTGTCGTAGTAGTAGAAGTAGTTATAGTAGTAGTGTAGTTGTTGTAGTTGTAGTGGTAGTAGCAAAGGTAGTTGTAGTAGTAGTATTTGCAGAAGTAGTTGTAGTGGTAATTATAGCAGTAGTAGCTGGAGTAGTAGTAGTAGTAGTTGTAGAAGTAGAAGTAAAAGTTGTAGTATAAGTTGTAGTAGTAGTAATACTAATAGAAGCTGTAGTAGCTGAAGAAGTAGTAGTTGTAGTAGTAGTAATAGTACTAGTAGTAGTAGAAGAAGTAGTAGTAGCAATAGTACTAGTAGTAGTAGTAGTAGTAGTAGTAGTAGTAGTAATAGTAGTCGTAGTCAAAGTTGTAGTAGTAGTAGTGATAACAGTAGTTATAGTAGTAGTAGTCGTAGTGGTAGTAGTAGCTGTAATAGCAGTAGTAGCAGTAGCAGTAGTCGTATTAGTTGTAGTAATATTAGTAGTAGTAGTAGGAAGAGGAGTAGCAGTAGCAGCAATAGTAGTGGTAGGAGAAGGAGTAGCAGCAGCAACAGCAGTTGTAGTTGTTGTAATAGCACTAGAAGTAGCAGTTGTTGTAGTAGTAGTGGTGGTAGTTGTTGTTGCAATAGTAGTTATACTTATACTAGTTGAAGTTGTAGTAGCAATAGAAGTAGTAGTGTTAGTAGAAATGGTAGTAGTACTAGTATAGTAAGAATAGTAGTAGTAGAAGTAGTAGCAGTAGTAGTAGGAGTAGTAGTTGTAGCTATAGGTGTACTAGTAACGATAGTAGGAGTAGTAGTACTCGCAGAAGTTGTAGTTGTTATAGTAGTAGTAGTAGGAGTAACAGTGGTGCTAGTAGTAGTAGTCATAGTAGTAGTTGATGTAGGAGTAGTGGGAGTATTTATAGGAGTAGTAGAAGTACTAGTAGTCGTAGTTGTAGTAGTAGTGTAGAGGTTGTCGTACAAGTACTAGAAGTAGTAGTAGCAGTAGTAGTAGAAGTAGTAGTCATAGTGGCAGCTGTAGTAGCAGTAGTAGTAGTTATAGTAGCAGCAGTAGTTGTTGTAGTAGCAGTAGTAGTATTTGTAGAAGTAGTAGTAGTAGTAGGAGTAGTAGTAGTAGTAGTAGTAGTAGTTGTTGTTGTTGTTGTTGTTGTTGTTGTTGTTATTGTTGTTGTTGTTGTTGTTGTAGGAGTAGCAGCTATGGTAGTAGTAATAGTAATTTTAGGAGTAGCAGAAGTAGTAGTAATTGTTGTTCTTGTAGAAGTACTTGTTACACTTGTACTAGTAGTAGAAGTAGTAGTGGTAGTATTAGTAGTAGTAGTAGTAGTAGTACTAGTAACAGTAATAGTAGTAGAAGTACTAGTTTAGTAGTGGGAGTAATGGTACGAGAAGTAATAGGAATGTTAGTTATTGTAGTAGTAGCAATTGGAGTAGGAGAAGCAGTAGCATTAGTGGTAGTCATAATAGCAGGAGTGGTAGAAGTGATAGCATTAGTATTAGTAGGAATAGTAGTAGGAGTAGTAGTAGGTGCAACAGTAGCAGTAGTAGTAGTGGCAGTTGTAATAGTAGTTGTGGTGGTAGTAATAGTCGTAGAATAGTAGTAGTAGTGGTAGTAATAGTCGTAGTATAGTAGTAGAAGTGGTAGAAGTAGTAATAGTAGTAGTAGTAGTAGTAGTGGTTGCAGTTGGAGTAATAGTAGTTGTAGTAGTTGTAGTAGTTGTAGTAGTTGTAGCAGTAGTTGTTGTTGGAGTAGTAGTAGTAGTAGTAACAGTAGTGGAAGTGGTACTAGAAGTAGTATTAGCAGTAATTATAGTAGGAGTAGTACTGGTAATAGTAGTGGAAGTGGTACTAGAAGTACTAGTCATAGTAAATGTTGCAGCAGTAATAAAAGTAGTGGCAGTAGTAGTAGTAGCAACAGTAGTATTAGTAGGAGTTGCAATAGTAGTAGTAGCAAAAGTACTAGCAGTCGTAGTTGTAGCAAAAGTAACAGTGGTTGTAGTAGTAGTTATTGTAGTAGAAGTAGTAGCATTATCGTATAAGTACTAGTAGCCACAGTAGTAGTAGTAGTTATTATAGTAGAAGTTGTTGCAGAAGCAACAAAAGTAGAAATAGTAGTAGTGGCTATAGTAGTCGTACTAGTAGTATTAGTAGCCACTATAGTAGTGATAGTAGTAGTAGTACTTGCAGCAACAACATTAGTAGTTGTAGTACCAATAACAGTAGTTGTAGTTGTAGTAGCAGCGGTAGTAGTATCAATAGTACTAGCATGAATAGTAGCAGTAGCAATAGACTAGCAGAAGTAGTCGTAGTTGTTGTAGTAACAGTAGTAGCAGTAGCAGTAGTAGTTATAGCGTAAGTAGTTGCAATTACAATAATATTAGGAGAAGTAGAAGTAGTAGCAGAAGTAGAAATAGTTGCAACAAAATTATTAGTAGCAGCAGCAGCAGTAGTAGTAGTAGCAGTAAAAGTAGTACGAGCTATTGTTGAAGCAGTAGTAGCAGCAGTGCTAGCAGTATAGAAGTTGTGGTGGTAGTAGTAGTAGCAGTAGTAGCTGTAGTAGTAGCAATAGTAGTAGCAATAGCAGTAGCAGTATTTGTAGCTGTCGCAGAAGTTGTAGTAGTTGCAGTTGCAGTCATAGTAGCATTATTAGTAGTAGTAGTAGCAGTAGCAGTAGCATTAGTAGTAGTAGTAGCATTAGTAGCAGCTGTAGTAGTAGTAGTAGCAACAGTAGTTGCAGTAAGTATTAGTAGTAGTAATAATGGTAGTAGAAGTACTTACAACAATAATAGTCGTAATAGTATTGGTAGTAATAGGTGTAATAGTAGTAGTAGTAGTAGTAGCAACTATCGTAGTGGTAGTAGTTACAGTAGTAGAAGTAGAAGTAGAAGTCGTAGAGGTGGTAGTAGTAGTATTGTTAGTAGGAGTAGTGGTAGTAAAAGTAGGAGTGCTTGTAGTAGTAGCAATTGTAGTATTAGAAGTAGTAGCAGCAACAATAGTAGTAGTAGAAGTAGGAGTACTAGCAGAAGTAGTAGTAGTAGCAGTAGCAGTAGTAGCAGTAGTAGTAGCAGCAAAAGTCGTACCAGTTGTCCTAGTAGTGGAAGTAGGGGAAGCAGTAGCATTTGTAGTCGCAGTAGTAGTAAAAGCAGCCATAGCAGCAGAAGTGTGGGTAGTAGTAGCAGCAACAACAATAATTGTAGCAACAATAGCAGAGCAGTGGAAGTAGTAGGAGTAGCAGTGATAGTAGCTGCAGCAACTGTAGTAGGTGTGGTTGTGTTAGCACCAGCAACTACAATAGTTGTAGTAGTAATAACAATAGTGGTAGCAATAGATGCAACAGCAGTAGCAGTAGTAGGAATAATAATAGTAGTTGTAGTAGTTCTAGTAGTAGTAGGAATAATAATTGTAGTTGCAGCAGTAGTAGTACCGATGTAGTAGAAGTTGCAAAAGTACTAGTAGTAGTACAGGTTGCACTAGTAGCGACAACAGTTTTATTTGCAGTGGAAGTAGTAGTAATAGTAGTAGTTATTGTAGTAGTACTTGTTGTGGTAGAAATAATAGCGGAACCTGCAGTAGCAGCAGTAGTAGCAGAAAAAGTAGCAGTAGTAGTATCAACAGCAACAGCAGTAGTATTTATCGTAGTATTAGTAGTAGTAGTAGTATTCGTAATAATAGTAGCAGTAGCAGTTGTTGTTGTAATAGTAGTAGAAGTAGTAGCAGTGGTACTTGTTATTATTGCAGTAGCAAAAGTTGCAATAGTAGTAGTTGTTGTAGTAGCAGTAGAAGTAGTAGCCTTAGTAGTAGTGTTGGTCATAGTAGTGGTAGTAGCAATACTAATACTTGTAGTAATAGTAGTAGTAGTTGTACTAGTCATAAGTCTTAGCAGTAGTAGTCGTAGTGATAGTAGTAGAAGCAGTAGCAATTGTAGCACAAGTATTAACAATAGTATTAGTAGTAATAGAAGCATTAGTAGTAGTACTAGGAGTAGAAGTAGTAGGAGGAGATGGAGTAGGAGTGGTAGTATTAGTAGAAGTAGTAGTTGTAATGGTAGTGGTAGTAGTAGTTGTAGTATTAGTAGTAGTAGTAGTAGTAGTAGTAGTAGTAGTAGTAGTAGTAGTAATAGTCATAGTAGTAGTAGTAGTAGTAGTAGAAGTAGTAGTAGTAGTAGTTGTTGTTGTTGTTATTGTTGTAGTAGCAGCAGAAGCAGCATTAGTTATAGTAGTAGGAGCAGTAGTAGTAGTAATAGTGGTACTAGGAGCAACTATAGCAGTAGCAGCCGTAGAAGTAGTAGTATTAGTCATGTTAATATTAATACTAGTAACAACAGTTGTACTATTAATAGAAGTAGTAGCAGTAGCAGCAGCTGCTGCAAGAGTAGTAGTAGCAATAATTGGCGTAGTAGTTTTAGTAGTAGAGGAAGAAGAAGAAGAAGAAGAAGTAGTAGTAGTAGTAGTAGTAGTAGTAATTGTAGTAGTAGTGGTAGTAGAAGTAATTGTAGTAGTAGTGGTAGTAGCAGTAGTAGTGTTAGTAATAGCAGCAGTAGCAGTTGTTGTAGTAGTAGTAATACTAGTGTAGTAGCAGTAGCAGTAGTAGAAGTAGAGGTAGTAGTAGGTAGTAGTAGCGGTAGTATTTGTTGTTGTTGTAGTAGTAGTAGATGTAGCAGCGGTAGTAGTAGTAGCAGTAGTAGTCGTATATTTCGTAGTAGTTGTTGTTGCAGAAGTAGTAGCAGTGGAAGTAGTAGTAATAGTACTAGTAGCAGTAGTAGCAGTAATTGTAGTCGCAGTTGCTATAGTAGCAACAACAGTGGTAGTAGTAGTGGTTGTAATAATAGTTGTCGCAGTAGTAATAGTAGCTGGAGTAGTAGTATTACAAGTAGTTGGAGTAGTAGTAGTACTAGTATTAGTTATAATAATAGAAGCAATAGTAGCAATAGTAGCAATAGTAGTAGTAGTAAGTGTAGCAGTAGTTGCAGTAGTAGGAGAAGTAGTAGGAGAAGTAGTAGGAGCCGCAGTAGTAGTAGTAGTAGCAGCAATAGTAGTAGTAGTAGTAGTGGTAGCAGTAGTAAAAATCCTAGTTGTAGTAGTAGTGCAGTGGTAGCCATAGCAGTAGTAGCAGTAGTTGTTACTGTAATAGTAGCAGTTGTAGTAGTAATAGTAGTAATAATAATAGCAGTAGTAGCAACAGCAGTAGTAGCAGCAGTAGTAGTAGTAGTATTAAAAGTAGCAGGAGTAGTAATAGTGCTAATAGTAGTTGTAGTAGTAGAAGTAGTAGCAGCAATAGTAGTAGTAGTTGCAGTAGTAGAAGAAGTAGTAGGAGGACTAGTAATAGCAGCAGTAGCAACAATAATAGTTGTAGTAGTGGTAGTGGTATCGATAATAGAAGTACAAGTTGTAGTAGCTGCGCAGTGGTAACTGCAGTAGTAGTAGCTATAGTTGTCACCATAAGAGTAGCAGTAGTGGCTATAGTAGTAGTAGTAGTAGTAGCAGCAGCAGCAGTAGTAGTAATAGTATGACTGGTAATAGTTCTTGTAGTAGCAGTCGTAGTAGTAGTAGTAGTTGAACTAGTAGGAGTAAGAGTCGGAGTAGGTGTACGAGTAGGAGTAGTAGTTGGAGTAATAGTATTAGTGGTAGTAGTTGTAGAAGTAGTTGTTGTAGTGTTAGTATTAGTAGTATTAGTACCAATAGTAGTCGTAGTAGTAGTAGTAGTAGTAGTAGTAGTAGTAGTAGTAGTAGTAGTAGTAGTAGTAGTAATAGTAGTAATAGTAGTAGTAGTAGTTGTCGTAGTAGTAGTAGTTGCAGTAGTAGTGGTGGCAGTAGTAGTAGTAGTGGTAGTAGTCGTAGTAGTAGTAGTAGTTGTAGTTGTAGTAGTTGTAGTAGTTGTTATTGTTGTTGTTATACTAGTAGTTGTGGAAGTAGTAGCAATAGTAGTAGCATGAGTTGGAGTAGGAGTCATAGTATGCATAGTAGTAGTTGGAGGAGTAGTAGTGGCAATAGGCATTGGACTACGAGGGATAGTAGTTGCTATTGTTGGAGTAATAGGAGTTGTAGTAGTTGCTGTAGTAGGAGACGAGTACGATTTGTTGTAGTTGTTGTAGTAGTAGTAGTAGTGGTAGTAGCTGAAGTAGCAGCATTTGTAGTTGGAATAGCAGTAGTAGGAGCAGCAATAATAGTAATAGTAGGAGTTATAACTGTTGTGTAGTAGTAGTAGTAGTAGCAGCAAAAGTATTAGTATTAGCAGCAGCAGCAGCAGCAGTAGTAGTAGTAGTAGTAGTATTTGGAGTACTAGTAGAAGTAGTAGCAACTATAGCAGCAATAGTAGTAGTTGTAGTAGCAATAGCAGCTGCAGTGGTGGTGGTAGTAGTAGTAGTAGTAGTTGGAGTTGGTGTAGTATTACTAATTTTAGTAGCAGCAACAACTGCAGCAATAGTAGTAGTAGTCATAAGAGTGTAGTACTAGTAGTAGGAGGAGGAGGAGGAGGAGTAGTCATAATAGCAGTAGTAGCAGCAGTAGCTATAGTAGTCATAGTAGTAGTAGCGGCAACAACAATAGTAGTAGAAGAAGTAGTAGTAGCAGCAGTATAGTAGTAGTAGGAGGAGGAGTTATAGTCATAGCAGTTATTGGAGTATTAGGATTAGTAGGTAGTCGCAGAAGTATTAGGAGTGTTAGGGGCAGTATTAGTAGTAGTAGCAGTACTAGTAGTAGAAGGAGGAGTGTTAGAATTAGTAGTAGTAGTAGTGTTAGTATTAGTAATAGTAGCAATAGTAGCAGTAGTGGTAAAAGTAGTAGTTGTTGTTGTTGTAGTAGTAGTATTAGTAGTGGAAGTATTAGTAGCAGTAGTAGTTGTTGTTGTTGTTGTTATGGTGGTGGTGGTGGTGGTGGTGGTGGTGGTGGTGGTGGTAGTAATAGTAGTAGTAGTTGGAGTGGTAGTAGGAGTAATAATAGGTGTAGTAGAATAGTAATATTAGTAGTAGTTGTTGTTGTAGTAATAGTAGGAGTCGAAGTAGGTGTAGTAGTAGGATTTGTTGTAGTTGCAGTAATAGTAGTAGGAGTACTAGTAGTAGCAGTGGTAGGAGTTAGAGTAGTAGTAGTAGTAGTTGATTTATTAGTAGTAGTTGAAGTAGTTGGAGTGTTTGTAGTAGTAATAGCAATAGTAGTCATAATAGTAGTAGTTGTTGTTGTGGTAGAAGTAGTTGTGGTAGTAGTAGTGGTTGTAGTTGTGGTAGTAGCTGTAGTAGTAGTAGCAATAATAGTTGTAGGAGTAGGAGTAGGAATAGTGGAAGGAGGAGGAGGAGGAGGAGGAGTAGTAGTAGTATTAATGTTTGTAGTAGTAGTACAAGTGGTTGTGTAGTAGTAGTAGTAGTAGTAGTAGTAGTAGTAGCAGCAGCAGTCGTAGTAGTGCTAGTAGTAGTAATCGGAGTTGTAGTAGTACTAGTAGTAGTAGTAGTAGTAGTAGTAGTAGTAATTGTAGTAGTAGTAGTAGTTGGAGTGGTAGTAGTAGTAGTAGTAGTAGTAGTTGGAGTAGTTGGAGTAGTGGTTGTAGTAGTTGGAGGGGTAGATGCAGTAGGAGTTGGAATAGGAGTAGTAGTAGTTGTTGTAGTAGTAGTTGTCATAGTAGTAGTAGTAGTGGTAACAGTATTAGTAGTAATAGTAGCAGCAAAGGTGGCAACAGTAGTATTAGTAGTGGTAGCAGTGTAAATCGTAGTAGTAGTAATGTAGTAATAGGAGTAGTAGTCAGAATTGTTGTTATTGCAGTAGAAGCAGTAGTTGCAGTAGTAGTAGCTGTGGCAGCAACAGCAACAGTGGTGGTAGTAGTAATATTTATTGTTATTGTTGTTGTAGTAGAAGCATTAGTATTAATAGTAGTAGTCATTGTTCTAGTTGTAGTAGTAGTAGTTATTGTTGTTGTAGTAGTAGTCGTAGTATTGGGAGCAATAGTAGGAATAGGTGTAGGAGAAGGAATAGTAGTAGCAGTAGTAGTAGTTGTAGGAGTAGTAACAATCATAGTAGTTGTAGTAGTAGGAGTAGTAGTAGCGGTAGTAAAAGTCATAGTAGTAGTAGTAGTAGCAGTAGTAGTAGCAGTAGCGATTGTTGTTACAGTATTAGTAGTTGTAGTAGTAGAAGTCATAGTGGTAGCAGTAGCAATAGTCGTAGTAAGAGTTGTAGAAGAAGTAGTACTATTAGTAGGAGTAGTACTAGTAGCAGTTGTCGTAGCAGCAGTAGTAGCAGTAGTGGTAGTATTTGCAGTAGTCATAGCGGTAGTAGCGGTAGTAGTAGCAATAGTAGCAGCAATGGTGGTACTATTTGTGGTAAAAGTAGTATTTGTAACCATAGCAGTAGTACCAATAGTAGTACTAACAATAGCATCAGTGGCAGTAGAGCAACAAGAGCCGTACTAGCAGTTGTAGCAGTAGCACTAGTAGTAGTAGTAGTAGCAGCAGGAGAAGAAGGCCTAGTAGCAATTGTAGTTGTAGGAATAGTAGTAGCGGAAGTAGCAGTAGAAGCACGATCAGTAATAGTAGTGGCATTAGCAGCAGCAGCAGTAGGAGAAGTAGCTGCAGCAGCAACCGCAGTAGTAGTAGTCGAAGAAGAAGCAGTAGCAGTAGCAGTACTAGTAGTAGTAGAAATAGAAGCAGTAGTAGTTATTATTGTTGTTGTTGTTGCGGTAGCTATAGTAGCAGCAATAGTAACCATTGTAATAGTAGTAGCAGTGGCGACAGGAATAAAAGTAGTTGCAGTAGTACTAGTAGTAACATAGTAGTAGTCATAGTAGTAGTTGAAGTAGTAGTAGTCTTAGTAGTAGCAGGGTGTAGTAGTAGTAGTAGTAGTAGTAGTAGTAATATAGCAAGTAGTAATACTAGTAGCAGAGTAGCAGCCGCAGCAATAGTAGTAGTAGTAGTAGTAGTAATGGTAGTTGGATTAGTATTTGAAGTAGCATTATTAGTAGTCGTAGTAGTAGTAGTAGTAGTAGTAGTAGTAGTAGTAGGAGTAGTCGTAATTGTAGTACTAGTAGCAGTAGTAGTAGCAGTAGTTGTAGTGGCAACAACAGTAATAGTAGTGGTGGTGGTAGTAGTAGTAGTAGCAGTAGTAGTAGTAGTAGTAGTTGTTGTTGTTATTGTTGTTATTGTTGTTATTGTTGTTGTTGTTGTTGTAGTAGTAGTACTAGTAGTAGTAGTAATAGTAGTAGTTGTAGTTGTAGTAGCAGTAGTAGTAGTAGGAGTCGCAGTGTGGGGAGTGTTCGGAGTTTGTAGCAGTTGGAGTAGGGGTAGTTGTAGTAGTAGGAGTAGTAGTAATCGTATTCGAAGTAGTAGTAGTATTAGTTGTAGTAGTCGTGGTGGTAATAGGATTACTAGTAAAAGTAGTATTAGCAGTGGTAGTAGTGGTAGTAGTAGTAGTAGTCGTATTAGTAGTAGTGGTGGTGGTAGTAGTGGTAGTAGTAGTAGTACTAGTAGTTGTTGTTGTTGTTGTTGTTGTAGTAGTAGTAGTAGTAGTAGTAGTAGTAGTAGTAGTGGTAGTAGTAGTAGGCATATTAGTAGTAGTAGCAGCAGCTGTAGTAGTCGTAATAGTAGAAGTAGGTGTACTAGTTGCTGTGGTAGTAGAAGTCATAGTAGTAGTCGGAGTAGTAGTTGAAATGGTAGTAATAGTAGTAGTTGTAGTAATACTAGTAGTAGTAGTAGTAGTAGTAGTAGCAACAGCAGTAGTATTAGTAGTAGAAGTAATAATAGTACTAGTAGCAGTATTGTTAGTAGTAATATTAGTGTTAATGGTTGGTGTAGTAGTAGTAGTATTAGTAGTAGTAGCAGTAGTAGCAGTTGCAGCAGTAGTAGTAGTAGTAATAGTAATTGTATTAGTAGTAGTCGGAGTTGTAGTTGGAGTACTAGTGGGAGTTGTAGTTGTTGGAGAAGTGGTGGCAGCCATTGTAGTAGTTGTAGTAGCAGTAGGAGTTGGAGTAGGAGTAGGAATTGAGGTAGTCGAAGAAGTAGTAGTAGTAGGAGGAGTAGTAGTAGCTATACTAGGAAAAGGAGTTCAAATAGTAGTAGAAGAAGTAGCAGTAGTAGTACAAGTTATAGTTGTAGGAATAGTGGTAGTCATAGTAGTAGTTTTCTGGTAGTAGTAGCAGTAGTGGTAGAGGGAGTAGTAGTAGTAGTTGTTATTGTTGTAGTCATAGTTGTTGTAGTAAGAGGTGAAGTAGATGTAGTAGTAGTAGTTGCAGTAGAAGTAGTTGAAGTAGTAGTCATAGTAGCAATAGCAGTAGATGTAGTAGTACTACTAGTTATCATGGTAGAAATAGGAGGAGGTGGTGGAGTAGTACTAGTAGGTGGAGTAGTACTGCTGCAATTACTACTAATACCACTACTACTACTCTTACTACTAATGCTACTGCCACTACTACAATTTCTAGTGCTACAGCTACTATTATTGCCACTGCTTCTACTACTACAGGTGCTACTATTATTGCTACCACTACGCAACTACTACTACTATTACTCCAGCTACTGCTACTACTACAACTACTAATATTTTTAATAATGATGCTCCCACTACTACTGTAACTGCCATTATTACAGCTACAGCTACTGCAACTACTACTCCAACTATTACCACTACGGTTCCTACAATAACAACAACTACAACTACTGCTACTGCTGCTACTACGTCCGCTAATATTGCTCCAACTACCACTATTACTGCTACTGGTACTCCCAGCGCTACTTCTACTACTACGACTACTACTCCTGCTCTTACTACTTCTAATAGTTCTACCACTACTACTGCGGCTTCTGCTACTTCAACTACAACTCCTACTGCTACTACTACTACAACCTCTCCTGCTACTACTAATACTCCAACTACTACTGCTACATCTAATACTTCTACTAATACTACTGCTGTTGTTACTCCTACTATGCTACTGCTCCTACTATTACTACTGCTACTACTGCTACTACTCCTACTTCTTCTTCTTCTACTACTACTATTGCTGCTACTGTTGCTGCTAATACCACTACTACTTTTGCTACAATTGTCACTGTTGTTACTCCTACTACTACTACTACTACTCCTACAATCACTACTGCTACTACTACTTCTTTTGTGGCAACTATTGCTGCTATTACTACTACTACTACTACTATGACTTCAGCTACTACTTCTATAACTACAGCTCCTACTACTGTGACTACTATAACTACTGCTACTTCTGCTACTACTGCCGCCTCTACTACAACTACAACTACTACTAATTTTACTTCAACTACTATTACTCTGACTACTACTGATGTTATTGCTACTTCTACTTCAAATTTTGCTGCTACTTCTACTTCAACTACTACTACAACTACTATTACTCATATTACTACTACTATTGCGACAAATACTACTACTATTACAGCTACTACTCTTACTAAAATCGACCTTCCTAACGCCGGCGATGCTCGCCGAAGTTTTCGAGGTCGCGGAAGCCCTTTTCAAGAACGAAAGTAGCAACAAGAAATAAGGAGAAGATATGGAGAAACTCTCGGATTCTTATTGCTAAATTCACACAATACTTGGGTATTTTTCGATGATCATTTACAATGGAGGCGTGCCCCTTATATAGAGGGCACGGTGATGTAAGCGCTCACATCAGCTGGTGGTATGAGCTAAGCGCTTACATCAGCGTAATAGTAGCCTATACTAGAGTAGGCCTATAGCCTTTACATAAGACTCCAAGGGAAGTCTTGTCCTAGGCGTAGCCTTTACAGAAGACTCCAAAAGAAATCTTATGCTAAGGCGTAGCCTTTATATCCTAAGGCATAGCCTTTACAGAAGACTCCAAAAGACGTCGCTTTCATAGGCTGGTAGCTCGTCCTTTGGCTAGGCTCGTCCTCTTGCTAGGCTTTGACTTCTTATTGCATAGCTATAGCTGCTATGTACTGTACAACAGGATCCTACTTTCCTGTATTAGCTACTATACTTCCCACCACGCTGGTCCTGCTGCCGATTTTTCTTCCTTTTCATTATAGTGTTTGTGCAGGTCTGCTTCTAACTCCTGTGCTCTCCCTTCGACTTCTTTCATCAGTCGGTCAATTTCTCCTTCGCACCATGCAATATAATATCGTTGCTCCTGTATAAGCTTGCATTTGGGGCAATGGATTTTCACCTTTTGCATTGTTTGGTGCATGCAGTATGTATCCCTTTGTGGGCGGTTTTCTTCTCCTGTGCTGCTGATCCTTCCGCTTGCTGTTGCGTTGGAGTGTAGATGCTTCGCCTTGGTGTTGTGAGTGTTCTGCAAGCTGCTAGCCGGATTGGTGAATGCTTCTGGGTGTTTGCCCAGCAGTGCTGTTGTCCTTTCGATCAGGAGCCCAATTTCACATTGCCTTTTCATGTCATAGTCATTGGACACTAGATCCTTTAGAATCTTCTGATTGTGGTCATAAATTTCCTGCACAATGAATCCAGGATGCTTTGTGCGGAGTGGCAGCTGCTTGTTTCGTGGGATGTAATGAACTACACATTTGTGCATAATAGATTCTATAGGGATTATATCAGTGTGGAAACTATAAAAGAGTTCCCTAGTATCCCTGAATCTCCTTGTACTCCCATCAATCAGGCGTGCTTCTTCTGGGCGATATAACCATTGCCCAGTAAAGCATATTTTTCCATCCTTGTCTTGGAAAATCTTCTTGATAATCATGACATAAGGTTTTTCATTCTTTGTGTTAGGGAAAAGCATTACCTCATCAGCCAGATTGTAGGTTTCTTCATTTAAGTTGAAGCAATGCAGCACTTTCTTTTTCCTCTGCTTCTTCCCCTGGCATTTATCCCTCTCTTCTTGTGGTCGAAGGTGATATGCCTCCTTGTCTTGAAGGACTTTAGTTTGTGAAGGTTTGCTTGGGGGATTGGTGCTTTTGGCAGGCAATGGTACCTGAGGTTGATATCCCTCTTTGACCACTCCGTGGCTGACTTCCTCCAGACGGAGTATTTCAGCTTCTGTTGCTGTATTGTCCTGCGGGGCATTTGCTTCATTGTTTATAGAGGAGTTGGCAGGTTTCTTTCCTTTAGCCGATCCTTCATCATCGTTCCAGCCAGTAGCTTCGCTGGCCTTGGGAAAGGGCAAGTAGAATGATGGGGGTGGTGAGTATCGGACATAATAATCAAACTTACCACTGGGTTCCCCTAGGGTATCCCATTCCTCCTTCTTGCCAAAGGCATGGATGCCTCCTTTATCTGGAAGGGGGTTAAACACAACCCCTTCTGGAATGTCTGATTCTGTGATTTTTCTCGGTCTTCCTGGTTCTTGATTCGTCATAGCAGGTGTAGCAGTATCTCTCTTCTTTTTCCTGGCCTTTTTCAGCTTTGCAGTGTCCAGATCTTGCGGCGTTTCTTGTAGTCGGGCGATCTCCTCTTCATACCATGACATGTAGCCGTGCTGCTCTTTAATCGTCTGCTTGCACTGCCCGTAGTGGAGTTGCTGTAGTGATTCCCTTTCGTAGCGAGGGCAGCTTTTGCGCTTGTCTTCAATTTCTAGCATAAAGAGCGTAATCATTTGACTTAGTATACCACGGGGGTTTGTTACCTCTTAAGCGTTGGTCATGCTTGGTGCTTCCCTTCTTAGCTTCGCTTGTGGTGGCTCCTTCTCGCCTAGAGGTTCCGTCTCTTCATTTGGCAGGTTATGCTCTTCACTTTCTTTTGGAGAAGGTACAGACTCCTTGTTCACTTCTGACTCTTCTTTATCATCCCGTGAGGGATGGAGGCCTAGTTGCTGAGGGAGCAGATTTGTCTCCTCCGTGAGATAGTTATCTCTTTTCTGGATAGGACAGGTGGTGCTGTTTTGTGCTTCTTCATCCTGAAGTATCATCTCGTGCTACAGTAATCGTTCCTCTTGGGTCCTCCACCTCATCCTGCTAGTCATCACTTTAATACGATAAGAAGTCCATGGACTGAGGTACAGAGGCCCCTGGGCGTGTATCCTCTGCATGGATTCCCTTAGGATTTCCATGGTGCTGCCTAGGCTTCTGGCAGCCTTTGTCTTCTGAGGGCTTGTTCAAAGACTCCGGTGCTTGCTTGATGCAGTTCAAAGAGTTGTTTTAAATTCTGTCAGTTAACTTATGATGCAATACAGGTTTTGTAGTAAATAACAGACAAGTTCGAAGCTAGTTGATTGGTGGAAACTTATGTTACTAAAGCAAGGTCAAGATACTCAAGGCTAGAGGTTCGGGAACGTTCATACCCCTCCTGAATGGATTTTTCCCATGCTTCAGACATATGGGCTAAAAGTTCACAGTTACCATAATTTCCCAAGGATAAATTCCCGTATTAGGTTAAACATGGCAATTCCTTACTGGATTAAAACAATGCTTCAGGATCATACAGGTGTGCCCTTGGGCTCACTCACGGCCACTCGCCTTCACTGCCAAGTTAGGACCTGTCCTTTTTCCTTACACACAACTCTTCACCCAGTCAGTAAAAACCATGCTTAATTCTAAGCCGCAAATTACCACAAAGGAAAAATATAGCACTTATGAAATCTTAACACAACATCTTAACACAGTAGTGAAGATCAGGATTTGGGTAAGTACGACCCTTACCTTGCACTCTTGGCACCTTGACCTCTTGCGGGTTCTACTCTGCCATATCTTTAGCTAGCTCTGATACCATGAAATCGACCTTCCTAACGCCGGCGATGCTCGCAAAAGTGTTCGAGGTCACGGAAGCCCTTTTCAAGAAAGAAAGTAGCAACAAGAAATAAGGAGAAGATATGGAGAAACTCTCGGATTCTTATTGCTATTTCACACGATTGCTTACAATAAATGGATACCTGGATTCCTAGATGATCATTTACAATGGAGGCGTGCCCCTTATATAGAGGGCACGATGATGTAAGCGCTCACATCAGCTGGTGGTATGAGCTAAGCGCTTACATCAGCATAATAGTTACCTATACTAGGGTAGGCCTATAGCCTTTACATAAGACTCCAAGGGAAGTCTTGTCCTAGGCATAGCCTTCTTATCCTAAGGCGTGGCCTTTACAAAAGACTCCAAAAGAAACCTTATCCTAAGGCGTAGCCTTTATAACCTAAGGCATAGCCTTTACAGAAGACTCCAAAAGACGTCGCTTTCATAGGCTGGTAGCTCGTCCTTTGGCTAGGCTCGTCCTCTTGCTAGGCTTTGACTTCTTATTTCGTAGCTCTAGCTACTACTGTACTGTACAATAGGATTCTACTTTCCTATATTAGCTACTATACTTCAGGAAGTATAGTAGCTAATACAGAAAAGTAGGATCCTGTTGTACAGTACGTAGCAGCTATAGCTACGCAATAAGAAGTCAAAGCCTAGCAAGAGGACGAGCCTAGCCAAAGGACGAGCTACCAGCCTATGACAGCGACGTCTTTTGGAGTCTTCTGTAAAGGCTATGCCTTAGGATATAAAGGCTACGCCTTAGGGTAAGATCTCTTTTGGAGTCTTTTGTAAAGGCTACGCCTTAGGATATAAAGGCTACGCCTAGGACAAGACTTCCCTTGGAGTCTTATGTAAAGGCTATAGGCCTACTCTAGTATAGGCTACTATTATGCTGATGTAAGCGCTTAGCTCATACCACCAGCTGATGTGAGTGCTTACATCACCGTGCCCTCTATATAAGGGGCACGCCTCCATTGTAAATGAACATCGAAAATCATCCCAAGTATTGTAAGCAATCGTATGAAAGAGCAATAAGAATCCGAGAGTTTCTCCATATCTTCTCCTTATTTCTTGTTGTTACTTTCTTTCTTGAAAAGAGCTTCCGAAGACCTGGAACACTTCGGCGAGCATCGCCGGCATTAGGAAGGTCGATTTCATGGTATCAGAGCTAGCTAAAGATATGGCGGAGTAGAACCCCCAAGAGGTCAAGGTGCCAAGAGTGCGAGGTAAGGGTCGTAATTACCCAAATCCTGATTTACACTACTGTGTTAAGATGTTGTGTTAAGAATTCATAAGTGCTATCTTTTTCCTTTGTGGTAATTTGCGGATTAGAATTAAGCACGGTTTTTACTGACTGGGTGAAGAGCTTTGTGTAAGGAAAAAGGACAGGTCCTAACGTGGCAGTGAAGGCGAGTGGCCGTGAGTAAGCCCAAGGGCACACCTGTATGATCCTGAAGCATTGCTTTAATCTAGTAAGGAATTGCCATGTTTAACCTAATACTGGAATTTATCCTTGGGAAAATTATGGTAACTGTGAACTTTTAGCCCATATGTCTGAAGCATGGAAAAAATCCATTCAGGAGGGGTATGAACGTTCCCGAACCTCTAGCCTTGAGTATCTTGACCTTGCTTTAGTAACAAAAGTTTCCACCAATCAACTAGCTCATAACTTGTCTGTGATTTACGACAAAACCTGTATTGCATCAAGAGTTAGCTTAAAGAATTTAAAACAACTCTTTGAACTGCATCAAGCTTGCACACAAGAGATCTCGAGGCTCGAGATTTCTCTGAAGACTTTAACAACTGCAGTCCTAGACAGCAGGCCCCTTTCAAAACAAGAGGCCCGAGGACTAGTACTTGAGGCGTTGAGGTAACATCCCCAACAAAGAGAACCAGGAGGTAGCGTTGAATGGCTGGACAAGCTTCTCCAACTGCACGAGAGGCGCACGCAAAGGCCTCAGGAGGCACGAGGCAAACTAAGGGTCTTTCGAGATCCTTATCAGATACTTGCTGAGGAAGTGCAAAAGCTTGAAGGCTGATGGCTTACTACCTGCCTACCCCACGGGAAGACTACTACAATTGGTGTTATCAGGACCAACAAAGCTACCAACAACATTATGAGAACGAGGGTCCGAAGGAGGAGTACTTCACCAGAGGAGACAATTACCCTCTAACCTCTTCTTATTACAGGCCATCTTACAACACCAACTATGTAGAGATCCCTTTTAATGCATAGTATCTACAAGAACTTCAAGAAGCACAACGCAAAAAGGACCGTCACTCCTCTTTATCAACCCAAAGTCTGCACAGCTCCCTCGACCCACCTGAGCAGGAGAAAGCTGTTTGTGTTCTGGGAGAACTAGAAGGAGGGTATCGCCCTCTGGTAACGCTGCCTTACTTCCAAGGAAAATGTTCTCATTCGTGGCAGCATAACGACTTCGTGCAGCCACGAGAAGAAAAGTGTGTGTGCTGCAAGATCCAAACAATGCAGCGGGCAAGGATTCATTGCCCCAAATGCAAGGTTACTGCCTGTAACCTATGTGGACCCTATTACTTTAAAATAGCGGTCCCAGTTACACCAGCTCCACCAGAACCATTCCCTAACCAGAGGCTGATGCAAGAAAGGTGTGAAGGGGAAATTGAATGGCTGGAGAAGGAAGTGGGCTACTACAAAGAAAGAGTCAAGGCATTAAAGCTAGGCGCAAGCCTGCAAAAAGACTCTGAGACGCTTAAAGAAAAGGAAGCAGAAGCAAGTGAGGAACTGGAGTATACCAGTATCCTACTACAGGAAAGTGTCTGCAAGACAACAGCTGAAGGAGAGGCTCAATGAAAGCCCGAACCAACTGGATTGGGAAACGAAGATGACGAGAAGGAGCCTGATGAGGAGGAACCAGCCAGCATACCTTCTGAAAAGCATGAAGAAGAAGGTAACACTTGTCCCCCTCATAGTGCTACTATTGCAGCAGGCATCGAAGAAGAAGTACCGGAGATGGAGTACCTTGTCCTGCAAAAATTAGCCGAAAGGCTATCTAAGAGGATGTACACAAGTACATCAACCTCGGCAACATCTCCGAGAGGGCCATACATGCCCCCCACAGATGCTTCAATAGAACCAGGACCACCAGGTTACCCGCCAGCGGCCAACACGACTCCAGCAATATCTAGAACAATAATGGAGTCTGGGCAGTGGAACAAAGGAAGTTTCCGAAGAGCCTTCCTCAATAAAATGTGGACCCTACCATCCGCACAGCAGAACAAAGGAGCCCTCTTGATAAAACCCGAACAGCTCAGGCTATTTGAGGAGACTTTTGCAAGAAAGGAAACCATCACGAGGAACCATGTTGCTGCGCAGGGATTCACTGATGTTATCAGTACTACTCCTATAGCATCGGTGGCCGCCGCGGTAGAAGAGTTAAAGCTGGAGGAAGAAGAGTATATTGAGCAATCAGGGCTTAGCAGGGAGTCCTTCCTCCAAAAATTTCAACCAGTAATGCCAAGAAGATCCTACTACCTCCCAAGAGATGAGGAGGCATCTAATGACAGAACGAACGAAAAGAGGGTTGCTATCTCCGAGCAACTAAATGTTCCAGATAATTATGACTTAATATCTGTGCAGGAAGGAGAGGACCAGAGTCATGCAATATACAGCATCTCAGAAGGGGAGGATCCTCAGAACCTCCACAACTCCCTCCTCCCACTCATCCAAAATGAAGTCATATATGTTTTGCAGGAACTCGACGAAGGATGCCAACCGCAGAAGGAAGAGCGCACTAGGCATACCAACGGGCAAAGCTCCATTACCCCAACAACAAGTACTTCTCCCTTGGCACAAGAGGAGTACCTAGCAGAGCCCGTAGGAGAGGCGGTCCTAACCTCCGGAAGGGGCCCAGAGGAGAAACTACACTACCCCGCATTCAGGCTAGATGAAAAAACCTACCATCTTCATGATGAGGTACTACTGGCGCCCGAATCGATATATGCCAATCCCTATGTAATTATCATCAAGGGGATTTTCCAAGACAAAGGAGGAAAGGTGTCCCTCATAGGACAATGGCTGTACCGCCCAAGAGAAGCACTCACGGAAGATGGGAGTCCAAGAGAATCC
The DNA here is from genome assembly GCA_005019695.1 of Trichopus zeylanicus subsp. travancoricus. Classification (NCBI taxonomy): domain Eukaryota; kingdom Viridiplantae; phylum Streptophyta; class Magnoliopsida; order Dioscoreales; family Dioscoreaceae; genus Trichopus; species Trichopus zeylanicus. The sequence goes on from RXID01016623.1 coordinate 19,790, forward strand.
AGGGATACAAGGAAACTTTTCTATAGTTTCCATACTGAGGTAGTCCCTTCAGAAAGCGTCATGCACAACTGTGTGGTTCACTACATCCCGCAGGGTGAGCAAGTACCAAGGCGTACAGAGTACCCGAGATTCATCATACAAGAACTCTATGACCACACCAACAGAATTCTCAAGGACATAGCATGTGCAGACTATGACAAGGAGCAGCAATCTGAAATTAAGCTGCTTATCAAGAAAACAAGGGAGCATCTGACAGGCTCCATGCAACTCAAATGGCCAAAGGCATGCAACACAGAACCAACAGCCGGACGATGGTGGGCACCGACACCAACGCAGCTGCGGATGCTCAACAGCCTTTTTCGTCAAAGCGATAGGCCCCCTAGAAAGAAGCAAACACTGGACCTGACTTGGGCGCTACGACGACATGGACCAATCTCTGAAGACAACATCCACAAATGGTTCATAAACAAGAGAGCACGAGTCAAGAAGAAGCAGGCAGAGCGTGGTGGGAAGTATAGCTACCACTGACCCGTAGCAGGCGGAGCGTGGTGGGAAGTATAGTAGCTAAAGGAAGTATAGCTACCATTGACCCGTAGCAGGCGGAGCGTGGTGGGAAGTATAGTAGCTAATACAGGAAAGTAGGTTCCTATTGTACAGTAGGTAGCAGCTATAGCTACGCAATAAGAAGTCAAAGCCTAAGCAAGAGGACGAGCCTAGCCAAAGGATGAGCTACCAGCCTATGACAGCGACGTCTTTTGGAGTCTTCTGTAAAGGCTATGCCTTAGGATATAAAGGCTACGCCTAGGATAAGTTCTCTTTTGGAGTCTTCTGTAAAGGCTATGCCATAGGATATAAAGGCTACGCCTAGGACAAGACTTCCCTTGGAGTCTTATGTAAAGGCTATAGGCCTACTCTAGTATAGGTTACTATTATGCTAATGTAAGCGCTTAGCTCATACCACCAGCTGATGTGAGCGCTTACATCACCGTGCCCTCTATATAAGGGGCACGCCTCCATTGTAAATGATCATCCAAGGATCCAAGAATCCATGTATTGTAAGCAATCGAAGTATCCTGTGAAATACCAATAAGAATCCGAGAGTTTCTCCATATCTTCTCCTTATTTCTTGTTGCTACTTTCTTTCTTGAAAAGAGCTTCCGAGACCTCGAACACTTCGGCGAGCATCGCCGGCGTTAGGAAGGTCGATTTCACTATTATTACAATAACTACTACTGCTGCTACTACTATTGCTGCTACTACTAGTACTACTACTACTACTGCTATGACTACTATAACTACTATTACTACTACTACTACCACTACTACTACAGTTACAACTACTACTACAACAACAACAACAGCTACTACTAATACTACTACTAGTAGCACAGTTGTTGTTACTGCTACGATTGCTACTACTACTACTACGGCTACTAATGCTACTACTCCAACTACCAATAGTAATGTTACTACTGCTGCCACTATTGGTGTTGCTGCTACTACTACTACAACTACTACTAGCACTACTATAACTACTACTACTACTACTACTACTACTACTACTACTACTACTCCTCCTCCTCCTACTACTACTACTATTGCTGCTACCACTACTACTGCTACTGCTACTCCTACTGCAATTACAACTACTATGGCTACTACTTCTACCACTACTACTGCTACTAGAAATACTATCATGATTGTTGTTGCTGCTATTACTTCTACTACTCCTATACTTCTCCTACAACTACTACTGTCTCTACTGCTACTACTATTGCTACTACTACTACTACTACTATTACTACTATGTCCCCTACTACTTTTACTGCTAATATTACTACTACTTCTTATACTACTACTACTATGACTACAACTACTGCTACTAATGTAGCTACTACTACCATTGCTACTACTACTACCACTACTAATACTATTACTAGTAGTACTTCTACCGCTAC
>RXID01016623.1:21767-39500 GCA_005019695.1 Trichopus zeylanicus subsp. travancoricus
TAGTAGTAGTAGTAGTAGTAGTAGTAGTAGTAGTAGTAGTAGTAGTAGTAGTAGTAGTAGTAGTAGTAGTAGTAGTAGTAGTACAAGTAGAAGTAGTAGTAAAAGTAGGAGTAGAGGTACATGTAGCAACCGAAAGTAGTAGAAGGAGTAGCAGTAATAATAGAAGTAGTAGTAGGAGGGGGAGTAGTAACAGTGCTAGTAGAAGTAGTAGTAGTAGTAGGGGGAGTAGTAACAGTGCTAGTAGAAGTAGTAGTATTAGTAGCAGTAGTAATAGCAGCAGGTGTAATTGCTTTAGTAGGAATAGTAGTAGTTGGAGCACTAGTTGCATTAGTAGTAATAGTAGTAGCCATAGCTATTGTAGTAGTTATTGTACTAGTAGTAATAATAGTAGTTGTAGTAATAATAGTAACAGTAGTAGAAGTAATACTAGTAGTTGTAGAAGTAGTTACTAGTGTGTAGTAGCAGTAGCAGTAATATTAGTAGCTATCGTAGAAGTGGTAGCAGATGTAGTAGTAGTTGTTGTTGTAGATGTAGTAGCAAAAGTAGTAGCAGTAGTAAAAGTAATAGTAGTACAAGTATTGGAAGTAGTAGTAGTGGAGTTAGTAGTAACACTAACAGTAGCAGCAATAATAGTAGAACTAGTATTATTAGTAGGAGTACTAGTAGTTTTAGTAACAGAAGTAGTCACAGTAGTAACTAAAATGTGAAAAGTAGCAGTCGTGGCCAGAGGAGTAGTAGTAGTAGTAGAAGTAGTAGTAGTAGTTATTGTTGTGGTAGTAGTAGTAGCAGCAGTAGTAGTAGTCGTAGTGGTTCTTGCAATAGTAGTATCAGTAGTAGTAGCGGTAGTAGTAGTAGTAGTAGTAGTCGCAGGAGTAGTATTAGTAGCACTACCATTCGCAGTAGTAGCAGTAGCAGTAGCAACAGTAGTAGTAGTAGTAGTCGTTGTCGTTGCACATGTCATCATTGTAGTAGTACTAGTAGCAATAGTAGCAGTAGCAGTAGTAGCAGCTGAAGTAGTAGTAGTAGTTGTTGTAGTAGTAGAAGTAGTAGTAGTTGCAGCAATTGTATTAGGAATAGTAGCAGCAGAAGTAGTCGTAGGAGTAGCAGAAGTTGTAGCAGAAGTAGAAGAAGTAGCAGTAGTACTAGCATAAGTAGTACTTGTAGTAGTAATAGTTGTAGTAGTTGTGGTAGAAGCGACATTGCTAATAGTATTAGTAGTAACAATAGTAGTAGTTGTAGTTGTAGTAGTAGTGGTAGTAGCAATAGCATTAGTAGTAGTAGTAGTTGCAGCAACTGTAGTACTAGTAGTGGTAGTAGCGGCAAACGCAGTTATAGTAGTGTGGTAGAAGTAGTGTTAGTTGTAGATATAATAGTAGTTGCAGTGACAGTTGCAGTAGTCATTATAGATGTAGTTATAGTTGTTCTAGAGGTATTGGTAGTAGTAGTTACGGTTGCAGTAGTAGTAGTCGTAGTAGTTATAGTAGTAGTAGTTGTAGCAGCTGTATCAATAGTAGAAGTGGTAGTAGAAGTTGTTGTAGTAGTAGTAGTAGAGGTACTAGTAGTAGTTGCGGTAGCAACAGTAGTAGTAATAGTTGCTTTAGCAGTGGTAGTGGTTGTAGTAGCAGAAGTAGTGGTTGTTGTAGTAGTAGTTGTTATAGTAGTAGGAGTTGTAGCAGCTGTATCAATAGTAGAAGTAGTAGTAGTAGTTATCGTAGTAGTAGGAGTAGTACTAGTAGCCATAGTAATAGCAATAGTAGCAGCAGCAGTAGTTGTAGCGGTTTTAATAGAAGTAGTAGTTGTAGTAGTAGGCATAGTAGTAGTAGGAATTGCCATAATAGTAGTTGCTGTAGTAGTATTAGCAATAGTAGTAGTTGTAGTTGTAGTATTATGAGATGTAATAGTGGTAGCGGAAGCAGTAGTAGTTATAGTAGTAGTAGCAGCAGTAGTAGTAGGAGTAGTTATTGTTGTTGTGGTAGTTGTAGTCGTAATTAGATTATAGGGGCAGTATTAGTAGTAGGAGTAGGAGTAGTAGTAGTAGTAGTAGTAGTAGTAGGAGCAGTAGTAGTATGCATAGGAGTAGTAGTTGTAGTAGTAGTAAAACTAGAGGTAGTTGCAGTGTTAGTAGTAGTGGTAGGAGGAGTAGTATAGTATAGTAGTAGTAGTTGTTGTTGTTGTGGTAGTAGTAGTGCAGTTGTGGTTGTTATTGTAGTAGTTGTAGTAGTAGTAGGAGTAATATTAGGAGTAGGAGTTTGAGTAGCAGTAGTAGAAGGATTTGGGGTAATAGTTGTGTTAATAGTTGGAGTACTAGTAGTAGCAGTAGTTGTATCAATACTAGTAGCAGTAGTAGTACAAGTAGCAGTAGCAGTGAGAGTAGTAGTAGTGAAAATACTAGTAACAGTAGTAGTAGTAGTAGTAGAACTAGCTAGAGGTAGAAGTAGCAGCACCCGTAGGAGAAGCAGCAGTAGTAATAGTAGTAGTTGTATTAGTAGTAGCAGTTGTATTAGTAGGAGTAGTAGTAGGAGTCGAAGGTTGAGTTGTAGTTATAGTGGGAGTTATTATAGTTGTAGTACAACTAGTTGGAGTAGTATTAGTACTAGTTATAGGTGTGGCAATAGTAGTAGTAGTATTAGTAGAAATTATTGTGGTAGTACTAGCAGTAGTGGATATAGTAGTTGTAGTAGTAGTAGTAGTAGTTGTAGTAGTAGTAGGAATTGCATTAGTATGAGCAGTAGTAGGCGTAGTAGTGAGTGTAGTAGTTGCGGCAATAGTAGTGAGTGTAGTAGTTGCAATATTAGTTGTAGTAGTTGTAGTATTAGTAGTAGCAGTTGTAGCAGGAATAATAGTACCTGTAGGTGCTGTAGTTGTAGTAATAGTAGCAGTAGTTGTTGTTGTAGTCATAGTAGTATTAACAGCAGTAGTAGTAATACTAGTAGTAGTAGTAGTAGTAATAGTAGTAGTAGTCATAGTAGTAGTAGTAGAAGTAGTAGTAGTAGTAGTAGTAATAATAATAGCAGTACTAGTAGTAGTAGCGGTAGTTGTAGTTGTAGCAGTAGTAGTAGGAGTAGTACCAACAGAAGGAGATGGAGTTGGACTAGTGGTAGTAGTTGTAGGAGGAGGAGTAGTATTTGTACTAGTAGGAGTTGTAGTAGGGGCTGTAGTAGGAGTTGTTGTTGTCAGAGTAGTGGTAGCAGAAGTAGTGGTAGGAGTAGTAGGAGTAGTAGTAGTAGTAGTAGTAATAGTAGTAGTAGCAGTAGTAGTAGTAGTAGTAGTAGTAGTAGTAGTGGTAGTTGTAGTAGTAGTAGTAATAGTAGCAGCAGCAGCAGCAGCAGCAGTAGTAGTAGTAGTCGTAGTAGTAATAGGAGTTGTAGCAGTAGTAGTAGAAGAAGAAGAAGTAGTAGTAGTTGTAGTAGTAGTAGTAGCAATAGTAGTAGCTGTAGCAATCGCAGCAGCCGCAGCAGCAGTAGTAGTTGTTGTAGGAGTAGTAGTAGTACTAGTAGTTTTAGCTTTAGTAGTAGTAGTAGTAGTACTTGTAGAAGTAGTAGAAGTGGTATTAGTAGCTCTAATAGTAGTAGTAGTAGTAGCAGCAGCAGGGGCAGTATGGTACTAGTAGTAGCTCTAGCAGTAGCAGCAACAGTAGCAGCTGTAGTAATAGTGGTAGTAGTAGTATTGATAGTAATAACAACAGTAGTAGTAGTAGTAGTAGTAGTAGTAATAGTAGTAGTAGTAGTAGTAGTCGTAGTAGTAGTGGTAGTAGTATTAGGAGTAGTAGTAGTAGTAGCAGCAGCAGTAGTTGTTGTTGTTGTAGTAGTAATGGTAGCAACAAAAGTAGCAGCAGTAGTGGTTGTAGTAGTAGCAGAAGGACTAGTAGTTGGAGAAGTGGTAGTAGTAGCTGCAGTAGCAGAAGTAGTAGTAGTACTAGTAGCAGCAGTGTACTGCTAGTAGTAGTAGTACTAGTAGCAGCAGTAGTAGCAGTAGTTGCAGCAATCGTAGTAGCAGTGCGTGGAGTAGCATTGGTAGTACTTGTAGTAGTAGTAGCTGCTGCAGCAATAGTAGAAGTAATAGTAGTAGTAGTAGTTATAATAATAATAGCCACAATCATAGCATTGGTAGCTATAGTAGCAGTAATAACAGAAGTAGTAGTAGTAGCAGTCATAGATGTAGTAGCAGAAGTAGTAGTAGTAGCAGTCATAGATGTAGTAGCAGAAGTAGTGCTAGTAGTAGTAGAATTAATTGTAGTAGTTGTAGTAGTAGTCGTGGTGGTGTTAGTATTAGTAGTAATAGTAGTAGTAGCAGTAATAGTAGTTCCATAAGTAGTGTTGGTGGGGGTAGCTGTAGTTGTAGTAATAGAGGTAGTTGCAGTAGTAATAGTAGTAGGAAAAGTGGTAGTCATAGTAGTAGTAGTAGTTGTTGTTGTTGTTGTTGTAGTAGTAGTAGTAGTAGTCACAGTTGTAGTTTTTATAGTAGTAGTTCTAGTAGTAGTAGCTATAGAAGTAGTAGTAGATGAAGTAGCATAAGAAGTTGTAGTAGCGCCAGCAGCTGTAGAAGTAGCCGTAGTAACACCAGCAGCAGTGGTAGCAACAGAAGTTATAGTAGTAGTAGTCAAATTCGCAGTAGCAATAGAAGTAGTGGTAGTAGTAGTTGTAGTCATAGTAGTAATAGTAGCCGTAGCGGTAGCAGCCGAAGTAGTAGTTGTAGCAGCAACAATAGTAGTAGAAGTAGTTGTAGCATTAGTAGAAGTAGTAGTAGTTGTATTAGTAGCTGTAGCTGTAGTAGCCGCATAAGGAGTAGCATCAGCTGCAGTAGTAGTAGTAGTAGTGGTAGTAATAGTAGTAGCAGCAGCAACAGTAGTTGTAGTAGTATCAGTAATAGTCATAGTAGCAGTAGTAGCATTTATAACAACATTAGTAGTAGTCGTAGTAGTTATATCTATAGCTGTAGTAGTAGTACTAGTTGTAGGAAAAGTAGCAATCATAGTGATAGTAATAATAATAGTAACAGTAGTAGGAGTAGTAGTAGCAGAAGTATTAGGAGTAGGTGTAGTTGTAGTTGTAGCAGAAGTAACAACAGCAGTGGCAGCAACAGGAATAACACTAGTAGTGGTAGTAGTAGTAGCTATTGTTGTAGTAGTAGTAGTAGTTGTTGTTGTTGTTGTAGTAGGAGTAGCAGTAGCAGCAGCAGTAGCAATAGTAGATGTCACAGCGGTTGTAACAGTAGCAGTAGTAGTATTAGTAGTATTAACAACAATAGTAGGAGTTCTCGTTACAGTAGAAATAGTTGTAGCAGTAGTGGTCATAGCAGTAGTTGTAGTAGTAGTAGTAGTAGCAGCAGTGGTATTAGTAGTAGTGGTGGTAATTACAGTAGTAATAGTAACTGTAGTAGTAGTAGTAGCAGTAGTAGTAGTACGAGTAGCAATAGTTGTTGTAGAAGTGGTGGTACTAGTAGTAGTTGTCTCAATAGTAGTAGCAGCAACAGTAGTAGCAATAGTAGTAGTAGTAGTAGTTATAATTGACGTAGTTGTAACAATAGAAGTAGTAGTAGGAAGAGTATTAGTAGTAGTAGTAGCACTTATAGTAGTAGTAGTAGTAGTAGTAGTAGAAGTGATACTAGTCAAGGTTGTAGCACTAGCAAAAGTTGTAGTCGTAGTTGTTGTAATAGTAGTAGTAGCAATAGCAATAGATGTCGCATATGTAGTAATAGCTGCAGCAGTAGTAGTAGAGTAGTATTTGTTGTTGTAGTAGTAGTACTAGCAACTGTGGTAGTATTAGTTGTTGTAGTATTTGTACGGGTAGCAGTAGTAGTATTTGTTGTAGTAGCAGTAGTACTAGTAGTAGTAGTTGTTGTTATTGTATGAGTAGAACTACTAGTAGTAGCAGTAGTAGCAATCAAAATAGTGGTAGCAGTTGTACCAGTAGTAGCCGTAGTAGTTGCAGTAGTTGTAGTAGTAGTAGTCGTAGCGGTAGTAGCAGTAGTTGTAGTAGTGGTGTTAGTAATACTAGTAGAGGTAGTAGTAGTAGCAGCCGCAGTGGTAGTAGTAGTAGCAGCCGCAGTGGTAGTAGTAGTAATATTAGTGGTTGTACTAGTAGAACTCATACTAGAAGTAGTTGCAGCAAAAATATTATTAGTTGGGGTAGCACTTATAGTAGTAGCAGTATTAGTAGCTGTAGTAATAGTATTAGGAGAAGTCATAGTAGTAGCAATAGTAGTAGCCGTATTAATAGTAGTATTTGTAGTAGCAGCAGTCGTACCCATTATTGTATGGCAATGGTAGTATTAGTAGCAGATGTAGTAGTAATGGTAGTAGTAGAAGTAGTATTAGGAGTGGTAGTTGGAGCAAGAGTTTGAGTTTGATTTGGAGTAGTAGTAGTAGTAGCAGTAGTAATAGTAGTATTAGTGGTAGTAGTAGGAGTATTGGTTTTAGTAGGCATAGTAGAAGTAATAGCAGTAGTAATAGGAGTAGTAGTAGAAATAGCACCAGTAGATGCAGTACCATTAGTTGTTGTAGCAGTAGTAGTACCAGTAGTTGTTGTAGCAGTAGTATAGTAGCAGTAGTAGTAGTGGTATTAGCAGTAGTAGCATTAGTAGTAGTACCAGTAGTTGTAGTAGCAGTAGTAGTAGTTGTAGGAGAAGTAGTAGTAGTACCAGCTATAGCAGTAGTAGTAGTAGTAGCAGTTGTAGCAATAGGAGAAGAAGTAGGTATAGTAGCAACAGACGAAGAAGGTACAGTAGTAGTAGTAAGAGTATAGTAGTAACTGTAGTAGTAGCTGTAATAGTAGTAATAGTGGAAGTTGTATTTGTGGCAAAAATAGCAGAAGTAGTAGCAACAGTAGTAGTAGGAGTAGCAACAACAACAACAGTAGTAATAGTAGCAGCTACAACAACAACAATAGTAGTAGTAGTAGTAGTAGTGTTAGTAACGGTAGTGGCAACAGTAGTAGTTGCTATAATCATGGTGGTAGTAGTAGTAGAAGTAGTAGTATTAGTAGTAGTAGTAGCAAAAGTAGTAGTTAGAGAAATAGTAGTAGCAGCTGTAGCAGCAGAAGTAGTAGTAGTAATAGTAGCGAAAGGAGCAGCAGTAGTAGTATTAGTAAAAATAGTAGTAGTAGTAGCAACAGTGGTAGTAGTAGTAGCTGGAGCAGCAGGGGTAATATGTGCAATAGTAGTAGTAGTAGCAGTAGTAGTAGTCAGAGTAGCAGTAGCAATAATAATGGCAGCAGTTGTAGCAGTGGTAGCCATAGTAGAAGTAGTAGCTGAAGTAGCAGTAGTAGCAGTCGTAGATCTAGTAGGAAAAGTAGCAGTAGTAGAAGTAATAGTAGTACAAGTAGTGGAAGTAGTTGTAGTGGAGTTAGTAGTAATTATGGTAGTAGCAACAGTAGTAGTAGCACTAGTAGTATTAGTGGGAGTCACAGTAGTTTTAATAACAGAAATAGTCGCATTAGTAAAGTAGTGTTAAAAGTAGCAGTGATAGCAGTATTACTAGTAGTTGACGTAGTAGTAGTTGTAGTAGTTGTGGTACTAGTAGTAGTAGCAGTAGTAGTAGTAGTCGCAGTGGTACTTGTAATAGTAGCAGTATCGGTAGTAGTAGCAATAGACGTACTAGCAGCAGTAGTAGCAGTGGTGGTATTAGTAGCGCTAGCATTCGTAGTAGTCACATTAGTAGAAGTTGTAGTAGTAGTAGTAGCAAAAGTAGTAATAATAGTAGTTATTCTAGTAGTAGTAGTCATAATAGCTGCAGAGTTCATAGTAGTAGTAGCAGTAGTAGAAGTAATAGTAGCAGTGGCAGTAGTAGCAACAGAAGCAGTAGTAGGGGTAGTGGGAGTAGTAATAGTTGTAGGAGTAGTAGCAACAGAAGTACTAGTTGGAGTAGCAAAAGTAGTAGTAGCAGTAGAAGAAATAGTAGTTATTATAGTGGTAGTTGCAGAACTAGCAGCATAAGTAGTAGTAATAGTGGTGGTGGTTGTTATTGTAGTAGTAGCGGTATTAGTAGTAGTATTACTAGTAGCAGCAGCAGCAGTAGTAATTGTAGTATTAGCGGTAGCAGCAGTAGCAGTAGTAGTAGCAGTAGTTGCAGCCGCTATAGAAATAATAGTAGTAGTACCAACAAAAGCAGCTGTAGTAGTATGGTGGTAGTAGTGGCTAGAGTAGTAGCAGCAGTAGTAGCACGAGTAGTAATAGCAGTTGTAATAAAAGTAGTAGTTGTAGTAGTAGTAGGTGTAGTAGTAGTTGCAATAGCCATAATAGTAGTAGCAGTAGTAGTATTAGCAATAGTAGTGGTGGTAGTAGCAGTGTTATGAGAAATAATAGTGGTAGCGAAAGCAATAGCAGTATTAATAGTAGTAGTAGTAGCAGTAGTAGGAGTGGTAGTAGTTGTTGTAGTAGTAGTAGTCGTAGTAGTGTAGTGTAGTAGTAGTAGTAGTAGTTGGAGTAGTAGTAGTTGTTGTAGTAATGGAAGTAGTTGTAGTAGTAGGAGCAGTAATAGTAGGAGTAGGAGTAGTAGTAGTAGTAGTAATAATAATAATAGTAGTAGTAGTAGTAATAGTAGTATTTGTAGTAGTAGTACTAGAGGTTGTTGGAATGTTACGAGTGGCTGTAGTTGTAGTAGGAGTTGTAGTAGTAGTGGTAGGAATAGTGGTGTAGTAGTAGTAGTAGTTGTTGTTGTGGCAGTAGTAGTAGTAGTACTAGGAGGAGTAATATTTGGAATAGGAGCTGGAGCAACAAAAGTAGAAGGATTTGGGGGTAACAATTGTGGTAGTAGTAGGAGTACAAGTAGTAGTTGTTGTTGTATTAGTACTAGCAGCAGCATTAGAAGTAGTAGCAGCGAGAGTAGGTGTTGTAGTATTAGTAGTAGTTGTAGTGGAAGTACTAGTAATAATAGTAGTAGTAGTAGCAGTAAAAGTAGCAGTTGTAGAGGTAGCAGTAGCAATACTAGTAGTAGAAACAGTAGTAGTAGTAGTGGCAGTTGCAGAAGTAGTAGCGGCTATATTAGTCGGAGTAGTAGTTGTAGTAGTGGTAGTAATATTAGTAGTGGCACTAGTAGCATTAGCTATAGCAATAGTAGTAGTTGTAGTAGTAATTGTCATAGTAATAGTTGTAGTCGTAGTAGTCGCAGTAGGTGTTGTACTAGTAGTAATTATAGTAGGTGTAGTAGTTGTAGTAGTAGTCATAGTAGTTGTAGGAGTAGTCGTGGTAGTAGGAGTAGTAGTCAAAGTAGTAGTAGTAGAAATAGGGGGAGTAGTAGTAGTAGTAGTGTTGGTGGTAGTAGTAGTTGTTGTTGTAGTACTAGTAGTTATAGTAGCGGAAGTAGCAACAGTAGTAATATTAGTATTAGTGGTAGTAGTAGTAGTGGCATAAGTAGTAGTAGGAGCAGCAGCAGTAGTAGTAGTTGTTGTAGTATTAGTAGTAGTAAAAGTAGTAGCAGCATTAGCACTAGTAGTTGTTGTTGTAGTAGTGGTAGTAGGAGTTGTAGTAGAAGTTGTAGTAGGAGTTATAGTGGTTGGAGTTATGGTTGTAGCAGTAGTAGTTTTTGTATTAGTAGTAGGAGTTTGACTAGGAGTTGGAATAGTAGTATTCGTGGTGGTAGTAGTAGTAGTAGGTGTAGTAGTGGTATGAGTAGTTGCAGTTGTTGTAGTGGGAGTAGAAGTTGGAATAGTAGTTGATGTAGTAGTAGTAGTAGGAGTAGTAGTAGTAGTAGTAGTAGGAGTAGTAGTAGCAATAGTAGTTGTTATTGTTATAGTTGTAGTAGTAGGAGTAGTTGTAGGAGTGGTAGTAGCAGTAGTGGTAGTCATATTAGTGGTAGTAGTAGTAGGAGTAGGAGTAGTAGTTGTTGTAGTGGAAGTTATAGTAGTAGTCATAGTAGTAGTAGTAGTGACAGGAGCAGCAATAGTTGTTGTTATAGTAGCTAAAGTAGTAGTTGTGATAGCAGTTGCAGCAGTGGTAGTAGTAGTAGTTGGATTGCTAGGGATAGTAGTCGTACTTGGAGTAGGAGTAATAGTTGGATTATTAGGGGTAGTAGTCGTACTTGGAGTAGTAGTAGCAGTAGGAGTAGTAGTAGTAGTAGTGGTGGTGGTAGTAGTAGTAGTAGTGCGGGTAATAGTAGTATTAGTAGTAGTAGTAGTTGTAGTAGAACTAGTAATAGTAGTATTAGTAGTAGGAGCAATAAAAGTAGTAGTAGTAGTGCTAGTAGGAGGAGGAGGAGTAGTAGTAGTAGTAGTAGTAATAGTAGTAGTAGAAGTAGTAGTAGTTGTTGTAGGAGTAGTAGTAGTAGTAGTAGGAGTAACAGTTGTTATAGGTGTAGAAGTGGGAGCAGTAGTAGTAGTTGTAGGAGGAGTAGTAGTAGTATAAGTGGGGAAAGTAGTAGCAGAAGTAGTGGTAGTAGAAGTAGTTCTAGGAGGAGTAGTAGGAGTAGTTGTTGTAGTAGTTGTAGTAAGAGTAGTAGTAGTAGTAGTACAGGTAGAAGCAGTAGCTCTAGTTGTAGGAGGTGCTGGAGTAGGAGTAGTAGTAGGAGTAGTAGTAGTTGGAGTAGGGGTAATAGTCATTCTTGGAGTTGTAGTAGCAGTAGGAGTTGGAGTAGGAGTCATTGTTGCAACAATAGTAGTAGTAGGAGTAGAAGTTATAGTAGCAGTAATAGGAGCAGTAGTAGGAGTTGTAGTAGTAGTACTAGTAGTACTAGCAGCAGTAGCAATAGCAGCAACAGCAGTAGTAGAAGTAACAGTAGTAGTAGTATTCATAGTAGTAGTAGTAAAAGTAGAAGTAGTAGTTGTAGAAGTAGTAGTAGTAGTAGTGGAAGTAGTAGTAGCAGGAGCAGTAGGAGTAGCAGCCACAGGATTACTTGTAGTATTAGTAGTAGTTGTTGCTATTGCAGAAGAAGAAGACATACTAGTAGTAGTAGTAGTAATATGAATAGCATTAGGAGCAACAACAGAGGCATCTGCAGTAATATTAGTAGTTTTAGTCATAGTAGTAGTAGGCGCTACAGTAGGAGCAGGAGTAGGACTAAGATTAGGACTAATTGTAGTTATAGTTGGAATGGTAGTAGTAGTAGTAGTAGCAGTAGTAATAATAGTAGTGTAGTAGTAGTAGTAATGGTAGTTGTTGAGCAGTAGTTGCAGTAGCAGTAGTAGTAGGTGTATTAGCAATAGCAGTAGTTGTGGCAGTCTAAGTAGTGGTAGCAGTAGTAGCAATAGTGGCCGTAGTAGCAGTAATAGTAGTGGTAGTAGTCGCAACAGTAATAACAACACTAGTAGTAGTAATAGAAATATTAATAGTAGTAGATGTAGCAGTAGAAGTCACAGTAGTTGTTATAGTAGTAGTAGTAGTAGAAGTAGCTTTTGTAATACTCGTAGCAGCAGTAGTATTAGTTGGAGAAACATTAGTAGTAGTAGTAAGAGGAGTAATAGTAGTAGTAATAGTATTAGGAGTAGTAGCAGTAGTAATAATAATAGTAGTAGTGGTAGTAGTTTTTGTTGTTGCTTTAGTAGTAGAAGTAGTTGTCGTAGTTGCTGTAGTAGCAGTGGTAGTCGTTGTAGTAGTTGAAGTAATAGTAGTAGTTATAGCAGTGGTAGCAGCACTAGTAGTAGTAGTAGTAATGGTAGTGGAAGCAGAAGCAGTAATAGCAGTATTGTAGTTGTAGGTTTAGTAGCAGCAGTAGTTGTAGTAGTAGTAGTAACACTAGTAGCAGTCATAGTAGTATTAGTAATAGGAGTAGTAGTAGCAGTAGCAGTAACATTAGTAGTAGTAGCTGCTACTAATGCTATAGTAGTAGTAGCAGCAGTAGTAGCGACTGTTGTCGCAATAGTTGCAGTAGTAGCAGTAGTAGTAATAGTAGCAGTAGAAGGAGAAATAGAGTTGTAGTAGTAGCAATGGTCATAGGAACCGTAGTAGTATTAGTAGTGGTGGTGGTCCTAGCAATAGTTGCAGTAGCAATAGCAGTGGTAATAGTGGCAATAGTAGTTGCACAAGTAGCAGTAGTAGCAATAATGGTAGTAGTAGTAGTAGTAGTAGTAGTAAAAGTAGTTGTACTATTTGTAGTTGTAGTAGTACTATTTGTAGATGTAGTAGCAGCAATAGTAGCCTAATAGTAGTTGTAGTAGTAGATAGTAGTAGCAGTAATAGCAGTTGTTGTAGCAGCAGCAGCAATAGTAGTTGTACTATTTATAGTGGTAGTTGTACAGTAATAGTAGCAGTTGTAGTAGTAGCTGTAATAGTAGTAGTAATAGTAGGCAAAGTAGTGGAAGTAGTAGTTGCAGTAGTAGTAGTTGTGATGGTAATTATAGTAGTAGTAGTAGTAGTAGTAGTAGTAGTAGTAGTAGTAGTAGTAGTAGCAATAGTAGTGGTGGTGATTGGATTAGGTGTAGGAGTAGTAGTAATAGTAGCAGTAGCCCCCGTAGTAAGAGGAGTAGTTGTACTAGTTTTAGTAGTAGTAGGAATAGTAGTACTAGTAGTAGTTGTAGCAGTAGAAGTTGAAGTAGTAGTAGTAGTAGTAGTAGTAATAGGAGTGGCAATAGTCATAGAAGAATTAGTTGTAGTTGTAGTAGTACTAGTGGCAGTAGTAGTTGAAGCTGTAGCAATAGTAGTGGTAGTAGTATAGGAGTAGCAGTAGTAGAAGTAGAAGTCATTGTTGTCGTAGTAGTACTAGTAGTAGTGGTGGTAGTGGTAATTGTTCAAGTGGTAGTAGTTGCAGTTATAGTAGTAGTAGTTATTGTTGTTTTAGTAGTATTTGTTGTAGTAATAGTAGCAGTAGTAGTAGTTATTGTTGTTGTTTTTGTATCACGAGGAGTAGTGATTGTAGTAGTAGTAGTCGTAGTTTTAGTAGAAGTACTAGTAGTAGTAGTAGTAGTAGTAGTAGTAGTAGTAGTAGTAGTAGTAGTAGTAGTAGTAGTAGTTTTAGTAGTAGTACTAGTAGTTGTAGTAAGAGTAGTGGTAGTAGTAGTAGTTGTTGTAGTACTGGTGGTGGTGGTAGTAGTAGTAGTAGGTGCAGCTGTAGGGGTAGGAGTAGGAGTAGGATTGATAGTCAGTGTAGTAGTTGTAGAAGTAGTAGTAGCGGAAGCAGTAGTGGTACTAATAATAGTAGTATTAGTATCAGTGGTAGCAGTAGTAGTAGTGATAGTTGTAGCAACAGTAGTAGTGGTAGTAGCAGTAGCAATAGCAGTCGCAATAGTAGCAGTAGCAGTTGTAAAAGTAGTAATAGTAGTAATAGTAGTTGTAGTGGTAGTAGCAGTAGTAGTAGTAGTGGTTGTATCAGTAGCTGTGACAATAGTCGTAGCAATAGTAGTAACAATAAGAGTAGTAGCAGTAGCAGTAGTAGTAAAGTAGTAGTAGTCGTAAGAGTATTAGTAATAGTATTCGTAGTAGTAGTAGTCATAGTATTAATAGTAGTAGTAGTAAAGTAGTAATAGTAGAAGTAGTAGTAGTAGTAGTAGTAGTGACAATAGTAGGCATAGTAGCAGTAGCAGTAGTAGTAGTTGCAGTAGTAGTAGTAATTATTGTTGTTTTTGTTGTTGTTGCGGTTGTTGTTGTAGTAGTAGTTGTAGGAGTAGTAGTAGTACTGGTAGTAGTTGTAATGGTTGTAGGTGTAGGTGTAGGAGTAGGAGCATGAGCAGTAGGATTAGTAGTAGTAGTTCTTGGAGTAGTTGGAGTAGTTGTTGGAGTACTAGTAGGAGTTGCAATAGAGGTAATAGCAATAGTATCAGTAATAGTGGAAGTAGCAGTAGGGGTAGTTGTAGTTGTAGTAGCAGTAGTAGTAATAGTTGTAGTTGGAGTAACAGTAGTTGTAGTTGTAATATTAGTAATAGTAGCAGTAGTAGTAGTTGCGGTAGTTGTAATAGTTGTGGTGGGAGTAGTAGCTATAGTAGTAGTAGCAGTAGTAGTAGTAGTTGCAGTAGCAGTAGCACTAGTAGTAGTAGTTGTTGTTTTAATAGTAGTAATGGTAATAATAGTAGTAGTAGTAGTAGTAGTGATGGTGGTGGCGGTGGGAGTAGGTGTAAGAGTTGTACTAATAGTAGCAATAGTAGCCGTATTAATCGGAGTAGTTGTAGTAGTATTAGTAGTAGTAGGAGTATCAATAGAAGTAGTGCTAGTAGCAGTAGTAGTAGTAATAGTAGAAATAGCAGCAGCAGCAGTAGTAGTAGAAGCAGAATTAGTATCGGTAATAGAAGTTGTTGTTATAGTAGTAGCAGCAGAAATAAGTGTAGTAGTAGTAATAATAGTTGCAACAGTAGTAGTAGTAGTAGTGGTTGGAGTAGTAGTAGTAGTAGCAGTGGCAATAGTAATAGTAATAGTAGTAGTAATCGTGTTCCCAATAGTAGTAGTAGTACTAGTACTAGTAGCAGTAGTAGAAGTTGTAGTAGTAGTACTAGTAGTAGTAGTAGTAGGAGTAGCAGTAGGAGTAGCAGTTGGAGTAGCAGTAGTAATAGCTCCAGCAGTAGTAGCAGCACTTGCAGTAGTAGTAGCACTATAGTAGTAGTAGTAGTAAGAAGGAATAGTAGTAGTAATAGGAGGAGGAGGAGTAGTAGTAGTGGTACTAGCAGCAATAGTAGTTGTAGTAGTAGTGGCATTAGTAGTGGTAATTCTAGTATTTGTGGTCGTAGTAGTAATAGTAGTAGGTGTAGAAGTAGAAGTAGGATTTGGAGTAGGAGTAGTAGTAGTAATAGAAGTAGTAATATTAGTAGGAGGAGTACTAGCAGTAGTTATAGTTGGAAGAGTAGCATGAGTAGTAGTTTTAGAAGCAGCCGACGAGGGAGTTGTAGTTCTATTCGCAGGAGCTAGAGTGGGAGTAGTAGTAGTAGTTGTTGTTGTTGTTGTAATAGTAGTAGGAGTAGGAGTAAGAGTAGTAGTAGTTGGAGTAGTTATAGTAGTAGTAGGAGTATGAGTTAGTAGTGATAGTTGGAATAGGAGTGGTAGTAGTAGTAGCAATAGTAGTTGCAGCAGTAGTTGTTGTTGTAGTAGTAGCAGAAGTATGATTGGAAGTAGGAGTTGTAGTAGTAGTAGGAGAAGCAGCCACAGTACTAACAGTAGAAGTAGGAGTACTAGTAGTTGTAGTTGTACTAGTAACAGAAATAGTAGTAGTAGTAGCAGTAGCAATACTAGCAGTAGAAGAAGAAGCAATAGTAGTAGTAGTTGTTGTAGTAGTAAATTGAGTAGTAATAGTTATAGTAGTATTTGTTGTAATAGTAGTAGAAGTAGATGTAGCAGTAGCAGTAGAAGTTGTAGTAGTAGTTGTGGTGCTACTAATAGTAGTAGTTGTGGTGCTACTAGTAGTAGCAGTTGTAAAATTAGCAGTGGTAGTAGTAGTAGTAGTAATAGCAGCAGAAGTAGTAGTAGTAGCCATAGTAGTAGTTGTAGTAGTAGTAGTTGTGCAAGTGGTTGTAGTAGAAACAGTACTAGTAGTAGTAGTGATAGGACAAGCAGTAGTTGCAGTAGATGTTGCAGCAGTAGTGATAGTAGTACTAGTAGTAGTAGCTATTGTTGTCATTATTGTTGTTGTAGTAGTAGTAGTAGTCATAGTAGCGGTAGTACCAAGAGTTGTCCAAGTATTAGTAGCAGCAGTAGTAGTAGAAAAAGTAGGAGTGTAGTAGTAGATATGTTAGTAGTGGTGGTTGTAGTAGTAGTAGTTGTTGTTGTAGCGGTAGTGGTAGTATTAATAGTAGCAATAGTAGTAGTCGTAGTCGAAGTGGAATTAGTAGTAGGAGTAGTAGTAGAAGAAGTAGTATTAGTAGTAGGAGTAGTAGGAGGAGTGGGTGTAGTGGTAGGAGTAGTAGTAGGAGCTATAGTGGTGGTGGTAGTAGTAGTAGTAGTGTTAGTAGTTGTACAAGGAGTAGTAGAAGGAGTAGTAGCAGAAGTAGTAGTAGGAGGAGGAGTAGTAGTGGTAGTAGCAGTAGTAGTAGCAGTAGTAGTAGGAGTTGTATATATTGTAATAGGAGTAGGAATAGTAGTAATAGTAGGAACAGTAGTAGTTGCAGTAGCAGTCATAGTAGTTTCAACAATAGTAGTAGTTGTTGTTGTAGTAGAAGTAGTAGCAGTAGTAGTTATTGTGGTAATAGTTATAATAATAGAAGTAGTAGTAGGAGTAGCACTAGGAGTAGTTGGAGTAGCAGTGGTAGTTGTAGTAGGAGTACTTGTTGTAGTTGTACCAGTAGAAGTAGAGGCAGTTGTTTTAGTAGTAGCAGTACCAGTAGCAGAAGTAGTAGCAGTAGGAGTAGTAGTAGTAGCAGCAGCAAGAGTTGTTGTTGTAGTAGTAGTAGTAGCAGTAATTGTATCAAAAGTACGACTAGTAGGAGTAGTAGTAGTAGTCGGAGTAGTAGTAGCAGTAGTAGTTGTAGAAGCAGTAGTAGTCGTAGTAGTAGAAGAAGCAGTAATAGTAGGAGCAGTAGTTGTTGTAGTAGTAGTTGTAGTACTAGATGTAGTAGTAAGAGTAGTAGTTGGAGTAGGAGTTCGAGTAGGAGTAGTAGTAGTAGTTGAAATAATAATAGTAGCAGTGCTAGTAGTAGCTGGAGTAGTAGTAGTAGTTGTTGATGTAGCAGTAGTAGTAGTAGTTTTAGTAGTAGTAGTAGAAGTAGTAGCAGCAGCAGTAGTAGTAGCTACAAGAGTAGTTGTGGTAGTAGTATTAGTAGTAGTAGTGGTAGAAGTAGTAGAAGTAGTAGTGTAGAGTAATAATCGTAGTAGCAGTAGTTTTTAGGTTAGTAGTAGTAGAAGTAGTAGCAATAGCTGTAGTAGTCGTAGTAGTATTGATAATAGTAGTAGTTGAAGCAGTAGTCGTATCAGTAGCAGTGGTAGTAGTAGTAGCAACAGTAGTAATACTGATAGTAGCAGTAGTAGCAGCAACAGCAATAGTGGTAGAAGGAGTAGCAGTAGATGTAGCAGAGGTTGTATTAGTAGTTGAAACAGTAGTCATAGTAATAGTAGTAATAATAAGAGTAGCAGTAGCGGTAGTATTATAGTAGTAGTAGTAGGAGTACTAGTAATAGTATTTGTAGAAGAAGTAGTCGTAGCATTAATTGTAGTAGTAATAGCAGTAGCAGTATGTGAAGAAGTACCAATAGGAGTCGGAGTTGGAGTAGTAGTAGTAGTCAGATAGTAGCAGTTGCAATAGTAGTAGTGGTAGTAGCATTAACAGTAGTAGTAGTTGCAGTAGTAGTAGTAGTAGTAATAGTTGTTATTGTTGTTGTTGCGGTAGTTGTTATTGTAGTTGTTTCAGCAGTAGAACTAGTCATAGGAGTAGTAGTAGTAGTGGCAGTAGTTGTTGTTGTTGTAGGTGTAGTAGTAGTAGTGGTGGCAGAAGCAAGAGTAGTAGTGGTTGTTGTTGTAGTAGTAGTAGTATTGTTAGCAGTAGCAGCAGTTGTACTTGAAGTAGTAGTAGCAGCAGCAAGCGTAATAGTAGCAGTAGTAGTAGAAATTGTGGTAGAAATAGTATTAGTCGTAGTAGGAGCAGCAGTAGTAGTAGGTTTGGAGTAATAGTAGTAGTAGCAGTAGTAGCAATAGTAGCCGTAGAAACAATAAGAGTTGTAGTAGCAGCAATAGCAGTATTGATAGCAGTAGATGCAGCTGTAGTAGTTGTAATGGTAGTGGTAGTTGTTGTAGCGGTAGCGGTAGTAATAGTAGCCGTAGTAGTAGTAGTAGTAGTAGTAATGGTACTAAAACTACTACTACTAATAATAATAATACAGTTATTACTACCACTACAACTACTAGAGCTATTGCTATTCCTACTACTACAATTACTGCTACAACTACAACTACTAC
>RXID01016624.1:0-31189 GCA_005019695.1 Trichopus zeylanicus subsp. travancoricus
GTTTCGATCTTTATGTGCATTTAAAATTGATTTTTGTTATTCAAATTGTCTTCTATCCAGGATTGTTTGTGAAGTTCATGGAGGAGATTCTTTTAGTTGGTCATTGTTCTGATTTCTCTCAAGATATCGATTTTGTTCTTTGTTATTATTCCGTAGGTAGAGACTCTGGATTGATTTGTCTTCTACTGCATTTTTTACAGTGGTTAATTGTTCCAGTGGTTCCAGCGGGACAAAGTTTGATACAGTAGATGCCCACTATTCCTGACACCGAAGTTCTTCTATCAGTAGAGCCACCTATTTACAGGTCAGTTCTGGACAATATTTAGCAGCAGTTCACAATTCGTAATTCAGCTGTGAATTGTTCCCCAATTCATAAAAAATAAGTATGAGGATGCACAAACCAATCAATTTAACCAAACATTTGAGCATTAAAAGTGAGAAAGAGAATGATTTTGACTATATCTTAGTATTATGCAAGGTCAAGCGTGACCACCGAATTCGTTTTTTTCATTTCCAGGTTTAGCAAATTTTATCAACTCCCAAATATCTCTAAGAATTTGAGGTAATCATCCAATTTCTATTCTTGTGAAAAGTGGGATGCTTGCTTCCATTCAGAATATCCCTGAATTCTGCATGCAAAGAAGAATGTTATCAGTTTTCTGGTCTCTCTAAATGCTCAGACTTGTAGCAATTAGCTGTTGATAAGTCAGCTGCATAACGACTGAAAGTAGAACTCACCATTAGCGACAACAAGCAGCGAACTTAGAGCAAGAAGCTATAAATGGATATTTCTGACTGCAGCTTAAAAGTTGAAGGAACTACCAAAAGATAAGTTGCTTGGTCCAGCTGGTAATATAAATAAATAACAGTTTAGTTTCTGCCTTTTGGCTGTTCAACTATCCTAAGATTGATTTCTGGAATGGTTTCGTTGAAATAAAATTTGCAATGATCATTCAACCTCAAAGTACCCATGTTATTATGCAATAAAAAACCTCAAAAAGTATTGTGCTAAAAGGAATCTTTTAGATAACCTAGTTCCAAGCGTAATGGTCACTTGACTTCTAATTCCTAAGAATTTCAAGCAAACAAATGAAAGTGATTTTAAATTAGTTTTGAAGGGCTTTCCTGGCATTCCAGATCCATTTTTGGTCATGCGATGAAAGCTAATGCTTCATTACATGGGTGAGCTAACATTTAGAGTTATTATATTACTTTGTTTATGGCCAAATGGGCATTCTTCATCATATGAGGTGTTTATTTTGAAGAGTATCAATAATTTGAAAAATTGATGCATTTACAAGAGGTAATCTGGAAACCTATTAGTCAATTGAACCACCAGTTAAGCTGGGAGTGCCCTAGATAGTTTTTTAGACTCTAAACTAATCGTGAAAAATTATTCCAAAAGTTTCTATAAAAAATTCAGATCGCATTTTAGACAGTTTTTGATCCCATAACATACTTCTCAAAAAAGGAGAGAAAATTCAATAACATCAAAACACACAGTGATCATTTTTGGTAGTTATTCCTTGACATAATCAATAACTTCTAGATTAGCAAAAGTGAAAAGAAGATATTAATAAAGAGCCATAATGTCTTGACAGAATAGACTTTATGCTCAATTGGACCCATCATGCGGACATAAAGAGATTTCTAGCTGCGGAAATAACAAGTAATAAAAATGCAAATTTAAACCATTTAACAGCTTATTGAAAATTTTGGTTCTGTAAGGAATAAGCGCACTTCCTTCAGAGGGAGAACATTATTATACCAAAAAAATCACTCTTTCTTGCTAATAAACATAACTTCAAATAAAAAAATGTATGTACTACAAATAGGATAGTTTTGTCAAATAGAAAAGTTGACCCTTCACCACCAATGATGCAAACTGCACTATACCAGTTGGAGCAGTCTCATTTTCACAATATTGGGCCTGCATGAGCACTGCATATATGTTTGCTTAGATATCGTTTATTTGATATAAATCGGCTATCATTTATGTGTGTGTGTATATATATTGTTCTACATAAGTCTGATGATTATCCAATTATTATGTCCTAAATTGTTCTTGTATTTTTTGCGGAATGTAAAAGTGATATGTATTGATTATCTGGTAGAAAAGGCAGAAACAGGCATTCATTTTGGGGGGAATGTGCTCTGCACTGATAGCCAGTTAAGGCGTGCTCACTGCTAGTTTCCTTGTATGGGTAGTGTTGTACAATGTTACCTGCAATTTATCCATTATATTTGGCACCTATACTATTAATTTGGAGGGTTTACTTTAGTTCTATTTCCACTTGCAGCTTTGATCTGGAATTTACAGTTTACTCAAATTTTTTGGTTGCCAGCAATGGAAGCTTGCTTTATCAGGTAAACCTTTTTCGGTTAAGCTAACTTACTTTGTTAGGTAAACCTATGTTTAGCTATTAATTTTACATCCAGTAATAAATTTTCAATTGATCATACGGGGTTAGGTATGATTTTCTCATGATTAGCTAGGGGAGACTGGTGCATCAAGTGATAGTGAATTTCTGGGAACATTCTTGGCAGCAGACAACCGTAAATAATCTTGTATGGTGGTGGTTGACAATGACTTCTCTTATGATTAGAAAGAGATCGGTACAACAATCAATAGTAAATTTCTGGGAACAACCACACAAAAGCCATAAGTAGAGCCTGGTGATGGTTGACATTGATTATAGTGGAGAACTTTCTTATTCTTCTTTTCCTCATAAATCAATAGTAGATTGCAGGGTACATTCTTGACAGTACATAATCCAAATATCTTCTAGGAACATTCTTAACACCAAACAAGCATAAATAATCCCTCATGGTGGTGGTTAACATTGTCAAAATTTGACAGTTTTCTTCTTCTTCTTCATCAATTTCTTGTTTTTGCTCTAATTCATATTTCTTTAATTTTCTGTGCATTTAACACTGAGTTTTAAGTAGTCCTTCTTCTAATTCTTTAATATTCTTTTTTTTTCTCTTTAGTTTACATTCCTTTAATTTGATGAGATATTAATTTAAGTTCTCTTTTCTGTTTTTTTATTTCTGTTCTTCTTTACTTCAATTTTTATTTTTTAATTCAAGTTTGTTCTGTTTTATGTTTTACGATTTAGCTATTTTAGTTCAATTTTAATGTTATAGTTCAAGTTTTTTATGCTCTAATTTGTATTGTCTTCTTCTTCTTCTTCTTTATTTATCCATTTTATGTTTTATTTCATATTTGTTTATGGTTCAATTTTATGGTTTAGTTTAAGTTTTTTATTTTCTAGTCCATATTCTTCTTGTTCTCTTAGTTTGCATTTTCTTCTTCTTAATTTTTTTTAATTTTATTCTTATTATGTTTTTATTGATTATGATTGTCATCTTATAAATTTTATCTCTTGATTTAATTCTCTCTTGTTCTTTTTCTGCTAAGAATTTTTGTTTTAGTTATTTTAACTTTTTGGTTCTTATTCGTTTGATTTTTAGTTGATTATCTTTTTCTTTCTAATCTTTATTTTATTTCTTTTGATCTTCTTCTTCTTCTTTTTTGTTTTTGTTTTGGCTCTTTTAATCTTCTTTTACTTAATATTTGTTTTAGTTATTTAATTATCTTTTTTAATTTTAGTTCTTTTTCCTCTTTTAACTTTTCATTTCTTTTTCTTCTTCTTAATATTAATATTTGTTTTAGTTTTTTTAATCTTTTTGTTTTTTTCTTTTATTTTTTTTATTTTCATTTTTTCATCTTTCAATTTTCCTTTTTTTTCTTGTTCTTATTGTTCTTTTGATTTTTATTTTTGCTATTTTTTAATTTTCTGTTCCTTTTCATCTTGTTCTTTTTTTAGTTTTTATTTCTTCTTTTTTTTCTTAATCTTTGTTTTGGTTTTTGTTGTTCTTTTTTTTAATTTTTGTTCTTGTTTTTTTTATTTTTTCTTCTTATTTTTCTTATTTGTTTTTAGTTTGAAAGTTTATTATTATTATTATTCTTCTTTTTTTAGTTCTTTTAATTTATATCTTGTACTTCTTTTTCGAATCTTGTTCTGTATTTTAGTTTATTTAATCTTATTCTTTATTTAATTTTCGGTTTGACTTCTTTTAATTGTATTGTTTCAGTTGCTTAGTGTTCGTCATTAATTTTTCAGTTTAATATCTTTTAATTTTTCAGTTCTTTTTTCCTTTTCTTAATATTAATATTTGTCTTAGTTTTTTATTTTTCTCATTTTTCTTCTTTTTTAAATTTTTAGCTTTTCATCTTTTAATTGTTCTTTTTTTTTCTTTTTCTTCTTCTTGTTCTTCTTTTGATTTTCATTTCTTCTACTATTTCTTTTAATTTTTAGTTCTTTTTCTTCTTCTTCTTCTTAATCTTCATTTTGGTTTTTAATCTTTTTTCTCTTTTATGTTTTGATTTTTGCTCTTCTTCATCTTAATTTTTGTTTTAGCTCTTTTAATCATCTTTTTTTTTAATTTTAATTCTTTCTCCTTGTTCTAGTTGCTAGATTTAGTTCTTTTTAATCTTCTTTTTCTTTTTCTTGTTTAATACTCTGTTTTATATTTTAATTCATATTTCTTTAATAATTATATTTTATGATTTAGTTCAAGCTTTTTATGTTTTTGTCTATTCTTGTTCTTTTGGTCTAAATTTTCTTCTTCTTAATTTTTTAAAATTTTGTTCTTATGATGCTTTTATTTTTATAATTTTCGTCACTTGTTTTAACTTCCTCTTCTTATTCTTTTTCTTCTAACAATCTTTGTTTTAGTTATTAGTTTCCCTTTTTCTATTTGTATTGTTTCAATTTTTTAATGTTCTTCATTTATTTTTCAGTTTAATGTTTTAGTTTATTATTTTTCTTTATTTTCTTCTTGTTCTAGTTGCTTGGTTTAGCTCTTCTAATCTTCTTTATTTTATGTTTTAATTCATATTTCTTTAATACTTATATTTTTATGATTTAATTCAAGCTTTTTTTGGTTGAGTCTATTCTTGTTCTTTTGGTCTACATTTTTTTCTTAATTTTTTAAAAATTTTGTCCTTATGATGCTTTTATTTTTATAATTTTCATCACTTATTTTAACTTTATATTCTTATTCTTTTACTTCTAACAATATTTATTTTAGTTGTTTTAATCTTCTTGTTCTTTTTCTCAATTTCAGTTCTTCATCTTCTTTTTTTTAATTTTTGTTTCGATTCTTTTAATCTTCTTCTTCTTAGTTTTCATTTTGTTTTTTTAGTCTTTTTTCTTAATATTTGGTTTAGTTCTTTTAATCATATTTTTTAATCTCAGTTCTTTTTTACTTGTTATTGTTATTATTATTATTATTATTATTATAGTTCTTTTAATCTTCTTGTTTTTCTTCTTTTAGTTTTTTTCTTCTTTTTTAATTTTTACATTTTTGCTTCTTTTTTTTCTTGTTCTTCGCTTGATTTTCTATTCTTTTTGTTCCTGTTCATTCTTTAGTTTTCATTTCTTCTTCGTCTTTTTAATCTTTATTTTGAATTTTTTATATCTTTTTGTTCTTTTATGTTTTGGTTCTTGTTCTTTTTCATCTTAAGTTTTGTTTTAGTTCTTATCTACTTTTATTTCATTCTTCTTTTTCTTCTTCCATTTGTTTTCAATTTGAAAGTTTATTATTATTATTATTCTTTTAGTTTTTGACTTCTTCTAGTTCTATTATTTCAGTCTGTTAATGTTCTGCATTTATTTTTTATTTTAATATTTTAGTGTATTTTTTTTGTTGTATTCTTCTTCTAGCACCTTGTTTTAGTTCTTGTAGTCTTTTTCTTTTTCTTCTTTAATTCTCTGTTTTATGTTTTAGTTCAAGTTCCTTTAGTAATTAAATTTTATATTTTAGTTCAAGCTTTTTATGTTTTAGCCTATTTTTTTATTTTTTTTGTATTCATTTTCTTCTTAAGTTTTTTTAATTTTGTGCTTATTATGTTCTTATCTATTCTGTTTATCTTCTTAGAATTTCATCTCTTGTTTTATCTTTCTTTTCTTTCTTTTCTTCTAAAAATATTTGTTTTAGTTCTTTTAACCTTCTTCTTCTTCTTTTTTTTTGATTTTCAATTCTTTATCTTCTTCTTTTTAATTTTTTTTGTTCTTCTAATTTTCTATTTCTTAACATTTATTTTAGTTTTTTTAATTTTTTTTAATTTCATTTTTTTTCTTTTAATTTTTAAGTTCTCCTTCTTAATATTAATGTTTGTTTTAGTTCTTTCAATCGTCCTATTTTTATTCTTTTAGTTTTCTTTTCTTCTCTTTTTAAATTTTTGGTTATTCCAATTTTTAATTTTCCTTTCCTTTTTTCTTTTGCTTTTTTGCTCTTAATCTTCTTTTAATATTCATTTATGGTTTTTTTAGATTTTTAGTTCTTTTTCTTGTTATTACTATTTTCTTTATTCTTTGTTTTGGTTTTTAAATATTTTTCTTTTATTTTTTGGTTTTTATTTTTCTTCATCTTAATTTTCATTTTAGTTCTTATCTTATTTTGTTTCTTTTTCTTCTTATTCTTCTTGTGTTAATCTTTTAGTTTGAATGTTTATTTTTTTCTTTTTCTTCTTTTAGTTCTTTTTTTTAAGTTTATTTAATCTACTTGTTTTCTTTTTTGAATCTTGTTTTGTGTTTTAGTTTGTTTAAACTTCTTCTCCTTAATTTTCTTTTTGGTTCCTTTAATTTTCTTTTTCTTAAGATTTGTTTTAGTTCTTTTAATCATCTCTTTTTAAATTTTAGTTTTCTTTCGACTTCTAATCTTTCAATTCATTTTCTTCTTTGTAATATTAATATTTGTATTAGTTTTTTTTAACATCTTGTTTTTTTAGTTTTAGTTTTCTTTTCTTCTTCATTTTAAATTTTAAATTTTTTTATCTTTTAATTTTTCTTGCTTCTATTTTTTATCTTCTTTGTGTTGTTCTTCCTTTAATTTTCATTGCTTCTACTTTTTCTTTTAATATTTAGTTGTTTTTCTTCTTGTGCTTCCTTTAGTTTTTTGTTCTTCTTCCTCTTAATCTTTGTTTTATTTTTTTATTCTTTTCGTTCTTTTATATTTTGGTTGTTGTTGTTATACATCTTAATTTCTGTTTTAGTACTTATGTGCTTTTATTTCTCTTTCTTCTTATTCTTCTTCTATTAATTTTCAGTTCTAATTTTTAGTCTTTTTGTTCTTCTTTTAATCCTTTGTTTTAGTTTTTTTAATCTACATCTTATTTTTCTTTTTGGAATCTTGTTTTGTATATAGTTCATTTAATCTTCTTGTTTTTCTTCATTTGATTTTCAATTTGGCTTCTTTTAGTTGTATTGTTTTAATTTCTTAATGTTCTTCATTTATTTTTCAATTTGATGTTTTAGTTTATTCCCCTTTTTGATTTTCTTGTTGTTCTTGTTTCTTGATTTAGTTCTTCTCATTTTCTTTTTTTCTTCTCCTTGTTCTTCTCTAATTCTCTGTTTTATGTTTTTTTTGTATTTCTTTAATAGTTAAATTTTATGGTGTATTCAAGCTTTGATGGTTCAACATTTGTTCTTGATTTTTTGGTTTGCATTCACTTCTTCTTATTTTTTTATTTTATTCTAATTATGTGCTCCTGCTCCTGTTCAATCTGTGACACCTGAAATGATTCAGCAAATGATCATTTCTACATTTTCCGCATTAGGACTCTCAGGTAAACCTTTCTCTAAACCTTCACCGTGGTACTTTGATTCTGCAGCTTCCCATCACATGACAAACAATGTTAAATTCCTCACCAATGTAAATAAATATCCTGGAAATCTCAAGATTTATACAGCTGATGGAAACTCCTTACCTATCACTGCCACTGGTGATGTTTCTTCATCCATAACCAATGTCTTTGTCTCTCCTAACCTTACCACTAATCTTGTTTCTGTTGGACAATTAGTTGAAAATGATTGTAAAGTGGAATTTTCTAAATCTGGTTGTGTGGTGCAGGATCAGCAATCGGGGAAGATGATCGCAAGGGGGCCTAAAATTGGACGTCTTTTTCCTCTTCAGTTTCCTATGTCTTCATGTTCCTCTTCATCTGTTATCACTTGCAATTCTGCTTATGTTGATTACCGAGCATGACATAAACGCCTTGGACATCCAAACTCTAATGTGCTTTATACTTTGCTAAATTCTGGTTTACTTGGCAATAAAAGGGTCACCATCTCTTAGTACTGTTCAATTTGATTGCAATTCTTGTAGGCTTGGAAAAAGTAAAGTTCTGCCATTTCCCACTCACACACCTAAAGTAGTCCAGCCTTTTGATTTGATACATAGTGATGTGTGGGGAATGGCGCCAGTTGCTTCTCATGCTAATTACAAGTATTTTGTCACTTTTATTGATGACCATAGTCGCTTCACATGGATTTATTTTCTGCATTCTAAAGATGAATTGTTTTCTGTCTTTAAGCTTTTTCATGCACATATTCAGACCCAATTTTCTGCTAGTATCAAAATTCTTCGTTCTAATAATGGGGGGGAATACATGTCTCATTTATTTCAAGAATTTTTACAAACCAATGGTATAATTTCTCAAAGGTCTTGTCCTTCAACCCCTCAATAGAATGGGGTGGCTGAAAGAAAGAATCGACACCTTCTAGATGTTGTTCGCACCCTCCTATTAGAGTCATTTGTACCCTCTCGTTTTTGGTGTGAAGCTCTCTCAACTGCTGTCTATCTCATCAATAGGTTACCTTCTCCTTCCTTGAATCATGTTTCCCCTTTCTTTCGGTTATTTGGTCATACCCCAAATTACTCTAATCTTCGTACTTTTGGTTGTGTGTGTTATGTTCATCTTCCTACACACGAACGGACAAAACTAACAGCTCAAGCTGTTCAATGTGCTTTTCTAGGCTATTCGGTGCACCAAAAAGGTTTTCTTTGTTATGATCCCAACCTACGACGTATTCGGGTTTCTCGAAATGTGATTTTTTTTGAAAATCAGTATTTTTTTTCCACACACAAGGATGACCTTTCTCCTTCATTCTCTGTTTTGCCAATGTTTACTAATTATTCTGAAGATTCCATGCCTTCAAAGCCTCTCATAGTCTACCAACGACGCAAGATTCCAGCACCTCTCGGGCCCCCTCCAGCTCATTCCCTTAATGCTGATCCTGTTCCAACAACTGCACCAGCACCTCTCAGACAAAGTACTCGAGTTCGTAAACCACCAGATAGGTATGGTTTCACCTCTCCTTTATCTTTGACAGCCACCTTGTCCTTTATTCCTATTCCATCATCCTATAAGCAGGCTATGGAGCATGAATGTTGGCGGAGAGCTATTGAAACAGAACTTCTTGTACTTGAAGAAAACCAAACATGGGATATTGTACCGTGTCCACCATCTGTGAAACCTCTTGGTAGTAAGTTGGTGTTTTCTATCAAGCTCCGTTCTGATGGATCCATAGAACGTTACAAGGCTAAATTGGTGGTTCTTGGCAACAAGTAAGAGTATGGCCTAAATTATGAAGAGACCTTCGCACCAGTAGCCAAAATGACCACTGTACGAACAATACTCGCCCTAGCAGCATCACAATCATGGTCTTTACATCAAATGGATGTAAAGAATGCTTTCTTGCATGGTGATCTCAAGGAGGAAGTTTACATGAAACTTCCCTACGGTATGCCCACTTCTTCCCCTAATGAAGTTTGCAAACTAAAACGCTCTTTGTATGGATTGAAGCAGGCACCACGAGTATGGTTTGAAAAGTTTCGATCGACCCTCCTTAGTTTTTCATTTACACAAAGCCAGTATGACTCCTCACTTTTTCTCCGACGGACATCCAAGGGCATAGTTGTTCTTCTTGTTTATGTGGATGACATTGTCATCACCGGTTCTGATATGGAGGCTATATCTAAACTTCAGAATTTGTTGCACTCTACTTTCCACATGAAAGATCTCGGCCCACTCACCTATTTTTTGGGGTTAGAGGTGCATCATCAGCCTCAAGGTATCTTCTTGAATCAACACAAGTATATTATGGATTTGGTTCAGCTAGCAGGACTCACAAACACTAATTCTGTTGACACCCCAATGGAAATTAATGTAAAATATCGACGGGGTGAAGGGGAACTTCTTGAGGATCCCACTTTATATCGCAAGCTGGTTGGAAGTCTTATCTATCTAACTATCACCCGCCCGGACATCTCTTATGCTGTCCATATTGTCAGCAAGTTCATGCAAGCCCCTCGGCATCTCCACCTATCTGCAGTTCGCCGCATCATCGGATATATCCTGGACACACAAAGTCATGACTTATTCTTCCCTACTAGTTCTTCCCTCAAACTACAGGCCTATAGTGATGCAGATTGGGCTGGTTGTCCGGACACAAGAAAATCAACTACCGGATGGTGTATGTTTCTTGGTGATGCTCTTATCTCTTGGAAATACAAGAAGCAAGACTCGGTCTCCAAATCATCCACTGAGGCGGAGTACCGTGCCATGTCTACTGCATGCTCAGAAATCATTTGGTTACGTGGTCTTTTAACAGAGCTTGGTTTCACCCAAGATCAACCTACTCCCTTACATGCTGACAACACTAGTGCCATCCAAATTGCAGCCAATCCTGTCTACCATGAACGCACAAAGCACATAGAGGTTGACTGTCACTCTATCCGGGAGGCCTATGATCGCCAAGTTATCACTCTCCCACATATCTCCACTACTCTACAGATTGCGGATATTTTCACCAAACCAATGACACGACAGCGACATAACTTTCTTGTTAGCAAATTGATGCTTGTTGACTTACCCGCATCAATTTGAGGGGGGATGTCAAAGGAATTAGCTAGTCATTCAAAGATAGCAGATTTTATGGCTGATTGCATTTTATGGCTGATTTTATACCAAAGTTAGCAGATTCTATGGGTGATTTTATACCAAAGTTAGCAGATTCTATGGCTGATTTTATACCTGTAATAATTGTAAATATTTTCCTTATTTAGGATATGCCTTATTTTCTTCAACTTGTATTCATTATATAAGGGGCATTCTTCTCCAAGGAGGACACCAGTTTTTTTGATCAAGTTATCACTCTCGTCTCTTTCCTAAAGGCTATGTGTAAGCTATGTTCTACTTGGGTGATGGGTGAGTTAGAGCTCTCAGTTGGTTCCTTTTGAGTTGGCATATGTTTTGGACTTTTTGAGTTGTAATTGATGTTCTTGATTTGGTTTCTCCTTTTGTTTCCGGGTGTATATGATGTCAAACTTTGTCTTGTCTTTTTCTAAAGGCGTTATGGAGTGGTGGTCATTAATTGGTATGAGAAGGATTGGTTTGGGGAGAGACTCATCATTATAAGTAAGTTTACTATCAAAGGGAGTAAGGTCTTCATGAGTTTTATTGAAGTAGGGGACTTTTTCAAAAAAGGTAACATTCGTGAAGATGTATTTTATACATTTTATAGGATTATATCATTTGTACCTTTTATAATTTCTTGAGTATCCTAAGAACACACATTTTATATCTTCTAGTTTATTTTTGTTAAGATTGTGATATTGAACAAAACAAACACATCCAAAAGTTCTAGGGTGTAAATGGGACTGTTGCTACTTTAGAACAAAGTTTGGAAAGGCTTTTGTCTTGAAGTAGAGTTGTATGTGTTGTATTTTATGAGATAACGTTTTATCTGAATAACATCCCTTCCAAAATTGATGAGGTACATTCTATTGAAACAAAACATTTTACTACTTCTAATATGTGTATATTCTCTCACTCTTACATCATTATGTTGTGGTAGGACTGGACATGAAGTTTGAAAAAAAATTTCATTATCTTGAAAATATTTTTAGAACTCTTTTGAAAGTTGCTCTTTTCAATTATCAGCTTTCAAGATTTTAATGTTGGTGTTAAACTGATTTTTAATCTCTTCCTAAAACAGTTTGAACATTTTATCAGCATTAGACTTGTTCTTCATCAAATTGACACATGTCATTTTAGAGAAATTATCAATAAACCTCACAAAATATTTGAAACCATCCAAAGAAAAGATTGCAAGCTTATTTTATTAAATTTTTAGGAAAAGGTACTTCTGTGATATTTAACAAGTTCACAGGTTTCGCACATTAGTTTGTATTGAGTTCTACGAGTAGGAAACATAATCTTAAGATTTGAGAAAGAAAAATGTGCTAATTTATAATGTCACATAAATATATCTTTCTTTTAACTTGTATATGCTTTGGCTTGTTGTCCACTAAGATCATGGAGATATAAGCCACCATCTTCAATTCTTTCACCTATTATTTTTTTTTTATGTAAAGGTCTTGAAAAACATAGTTTGAGTAGTAAAAGGTCATATTATAATTTGGTTAATTGACTCATAAAAAGTAAGTTGTAAGGGAATTGATTTATAAGGAGGGTTGATGACAAATTTAAAATTTATGTTTGAGTGTTTTCTCAGCCTTTTACGAAGAACATATTTGCCATTGGTCATGAGAACATGTTTGGCTCCCGATATATTGGATAATAAGGTGAAAAGTTTGGAATTATCATACATGTGTTTAGTGGCTCTTAACTCAATGATTCATGTGGATACGGTCTTAGGTCTTGAACTAACTGAAATTGACAAGGCCTTCCTGGTACTCATTACCTAATTATACTTTTCCTTTGTAAGCTCTGGATAAATTATTTTTGGATTAGGCATTGGTTTTGGATAACTTGATTTCTCCTAATATTCATAAATTAATCCTGGTGGTTATGAGATGTGTACTGTGGAAGTCTTGTCATATAACACCTAGTATTTGTCCATTGTATGATTTGTTCTTTCACAGTGAATACACTTGAGGTTATTTTTGTCTTTTCATCTTTTTCTTTCTGAATAGCCTCCTCATGTGCTTGATTCTTCTCTTTCAAAACTCTTACTACTGTCTATTACAACTACTACTAATTCAAAAGTGATACTGTAGTTTGGGATTGTAAATTTACTCTTTGCAATATGGCATACATGCTGGTTATTGAGGGGACTTTCTCTTCTTACATGAATTGGTTTTTAACTAATTCATATTTTTTGTTTAAAGTAGATAAAAATCGAGCTATTGTAAACTCTTCCTTGTATTGGTTTTACTTTTCAATATTCGATGTAGAGTGTTGGTGCATTTCCAACTCACTCCGAAGACTCTTCATCTTGACAAAGTGTTCCTTCGAGAGTTAGTTTCTTAATTTGCTTGGTTTTAATCCTCTCTTCTATTATTTTAAATATTCTTGAAACATTATGTTTACCTAAGTAGAATCTTCTTATCTTATCCCATATTTTTTGTTTGTTTGTGTCGTAATTCATCGTATTGGTGTTGATTATGGACGCCATGTTGTTCCAGGGTAAGGTCATAAATTGACCATCTTCTTTTATTCACTCCTCTATTGGCTTCACAAGTTGTCTCCCTCAATATACAACATTTTTCTTTTTGCTCTAAGGAATAGTTGCACAACTTTAGTCCACTGAAAGTAGCTCCTAGATCCAACTAGCCGTATTGAGGTCATTTAGAGTTCATTGTTATCATTAAGGTTGGTTTGTTCCTTTTTTACTTCTACTTGATTTGTCATGGTTTTGGGAACTGTAGTTCCTTCTTTGTATTGGCAGCAGTAATTTTCTGATAACTCTAAAACCATGTTGAATTTCTAGAGTTTATGGACTGAAAACTAGGGTTTCTCAACGATGATAAAGAAAAAGAGAAAAGGGCTCTTTATTCTGAGAGAGAAAAGTTGCTTACAGAACCTGTAGTATTTCTCCTTTAAATAGGAGAGACTTATGTCGTAACCTGACTCTTGTTTAAGTTGTACTAATGATCCATTTTACACTATCAGTTTCTTTTTTTGAGTTGAAAATTTCAAGTTGGATTTGAGCTTTTTAATTAGGCTGTGATAAACCCAAATTTCTTAAGTATAGGAAGATATTTCAATATGCAACCATACTTATAAAGTCCCACATGGCTATTTTCAAGCCCTATTTTTCAGTTCTTTCAACCGGTAGACCTTATGGTTGATTGACCTTTGATAGAAAATGTTGAAGCTAGTGATGTTCTGACATCATTCATCTAATCTGTTGTAAAAATATGATAAAAATATTTTCGTACTGATTTTTCAGGCTTTTGGGTTTATTAGTCTCAATAATTGACTTTAAGAAAATCAGTTTTTGCTGTTTAATCCACATGCAATCAAGGCCCTTTAAGTTGGAAAAATTATATGCTTTTGCTTCGTTCTGTTTAACTGCAATTTAAATGGTTAATAGATGCAATTTTCACAGTTAATGGGACCAAATGGGTTCCTTCATGTGAATCAAGAATTTTTTATAGCCTGTTGTGCTAACATTTCCTCTATACACGGATCCACAATTTTTCTTACTTTCAAGATTTTGCCATTTCTGTTGCCAAATGCTCTCAGTTATGACTTCTTAGATCATTTGTGGTTTAATGCTCTTAAAGGAGAAAACAAATTGATTCAAGTATGGATGTTTAATAGTAAACATCTTGTCATGTGAGTTACCACCAAATTTCCTTCGGAATCCAAGCTGAAATAGGTTATCTTGTTTCTGACTGGAATAATTGACTGGTGACAGTTTCTCCAATTGAGATGCCTAAGCTCTGGGTTCAATTGTCCTTAAAAAAAAAAATCATAAAATTTGAAATTTTGATTCACAATCTGACTTTAGCTGCAATCTATATGTTAATTTAATTTCCCATGCCTTATACTGCTCTAAATTTAGCTGCAGTGTTGATAGTTTTATTGTCTGTGCTGGATGTCTATTTTTCCTTTCTATTGTCCCTTTGCCATTGTTGCCTATTTGCTCTTCATATTTTTGTTAGGATAGATTATTGGGATTGTGAGAATTAACCTACATATGAAATGCATGCATAGGTAATGGGAAGATCTTCTCCTTCTGACAAGCTGCTGCTTGTGCAAGCATTGAAGAACAGGGGCCATGTGGTTGCTGTTACTGGAGATTGCCCTAATGATTCTCCTGCATTGCATGAGGTTTTCCTAATTCTCCAACCACCCTCCACGAAAAAAAATGCATCACAACTCTGATGTCTTCTAGTTTTGATGTTGGTTTAGGCAGATATTGGTTGTGCAATGGGTAGTTATGGAACAGAAGTTGCCAAGGAAAGCTCGGACATCATTATCTTGGATGCTAATTTTGCTTCAGTTGTGAAGGTTTGGTTAATGTGCCGATGCGAAGTGATACTTTGCAATGTGCTAACATGAAGTGATACCTTGAACTAATTTATAACCCTATCTGCTCTTCCTTTAGGTTGTTCGTTGGGGTCGTTCTCTGTATGCAAATATTCAAAAGATTATCCAGTTTCAGCTTACAGTTATTATTGCAGCTCTAACAATAAACGTTGTTGCTGCTGTTTTTTCTGGAAATGTTCCATTAAATGGCATTCAGGTTGGCTGTATTTGTTTATTTACTATTGGCCCATTTCACTGTATTTCAATAGGATCTTGATCACACCTTTGACATTGAATGTATCAGTACACTCAAGAAAAAGACAGTGGATTCCTTGAGGAAAGTTCTCCATATTTATACCCTTAATTAGCCCTTAATTTGTAGCTGTTTCAAAAAGAAGTTTTAGTTGAGGAAAAAAATGATAGTGGTGGTTTTTGAATAATTTTTTTTACTTGCACAAATTTGGAGTCCATGGATGCTTAGACTGTAGGCAAATCTTTTCCCAGAATCTTAGAATAAATTGGGTCTTCTAGCTTCAACACGGTTATTTACAACAAACTGTATTTCTATTGGGTATAATTTATCTTGGGAGAATTACTTGTTTTTTCGCTTAGTTGTCTTATTAGCCTGGTAGTGCAATCCTTAGACTAACAGCGTGAGTTGCACACTAACCAGCATATAAATTTGCCAGGTGGTACATAATAAGTGCTAATGCAGCTATTATTCATGTCAGTCTGAAATTTCCATATTCAAATCAGTTTTCTAGCTTCACAAAAGCTGCTTTAATTGTTCCATGAAAATGACCTGTCATTTCATATCTTACTTTATGTAGTATCATCTTTTCTTTTTTGAATAGCTTCTTTGGGTTAACCTCATTATGGATACTATGGGCACCCTGGCACTTGCAGCAGAACCACCAACAGGCCATCTCATGCAAAGGCCCCCTGTTGGTCGAAGGTTAGGTTTAATTCTTTTTTGTTTATTGAGTTTGCCTGAAATTTTTTTTCTTCTTGTGAGCCTGAAAATTGTGGTCATATATGCAGTGACCCAAAGTACGGAAAAGAGAAAAAAATAAGTCCTAGTCTGGGTCCAGGTCTAATAAACTAGAGTCCAATAAAGTAACAAGACTGGCTAGATTTATAATCAGAACCTATTATATTTCAACATTCTTTTGTTGTATATTTTAGAAGAATTCTATATAGCATCTTCAAGCACAAAAGGTGGGTTAGGATTGTGACTAGGAAATGGAATCGTCATGATTAGCATGATTAATAGAGAGAGTACTAGTTAGGCCAACTGCACTGATTATGTTTCCTAATCACAGTTCAAATGTGTCCATAGTTTCTTTTGCTTGTTTCCATTCACCAGATCACCAATTCTGTGAGCAAAACACTATGCAGATTAGGCAGGAAAGACTTCATGTTGAGTCATTTGATATCCATTCCTAAGTTTTAGCAAGATTAAAGGCCTGTATTTGTTTGTTACCCCTGCTACTGATTTATGTTCTGTAAATAGTGCATACACCGTTATTGACTTTCAGGGCCCATTTGGATACTTTGAGAAAAAAAAAATTGGAATTCTTTTCCGTAAGATTTGGGGTAATGATAGGAAGGAGATTTTATGCAAGCTTCATTAATATAAAAAAAGATCCAACCGCTTTTTGTTTTCCTATGGAAACTCATGATTCCAAAGGAATTTGGGGTTGTCAAAAAGTGGTGCCAATCACCTACAAAGGAAAAAGTTATCCTCAAAAACCCCCAATTCCTATGGAATTTTGGGGTATCCAAGTGGGCCCTTAAGAAGTTCCTACTCATCTTGGTTCTTGCATATTTATTTTCGTGTTTTCTTCTAGCTTGCAATAGTATTCCTTTTTTTTTTGTTTGTTTTGAAGTTCCTTTTTCTATAATTTTTGAGACATTTAATTTCTATAAAAATTTGCATCTATGTTTTTTGGATTTTTACCATGATTAGTTTCTAATTTGCTTTTTTCAGGGAGTCTATTATAACAAACGCCATGTGGAGAAATATGATCATACAGGTATTCATGGTTTTGAATATCTATGGTTTCCAATTTCAATTACCTGTGTTGGTTAACGGGGCTGTCCTCAATTTCCAGAACTTAATGAGTTGTCTCAGAAATAGGTTTTAGAGTGTGGGTCAAATGCAGGCCTGGTTGGACTTTGGCATAGGTCTGAACCTTGTCTGGACTATTAAGTGCTTATCCTGTCATGATCAAACACTGTTATTGGCTTACTAGATCTGTTGATTTTTCTTGCTTTTTGTTTGTTTTGTATGAACATAGGCTTTCTATCAAGTGGCTGTTCTTCTCACGCTTGATTTTGGCGGTAGAAGTATTCTGCATTTGGAGAATGAAACCCAGGAACATGCAGAAAAAGTAAAAATGACATTCATATTTAATTCATTCGTGCTATGTCAAGTAAGATCCTTCTCCTGCAAGTTGAAAAAATTATTTTCAAGAAATGAGTCTGATTTATGATGAGCCAAGTTACGCACATCATAATTTTTTTCATAGTTCCCATAGTTCTTTTGCTTGAACTGAAATATACTATTTACGGTAAGCATTTTCCATTCAGTTTGAATGGCTAACTCTTCCTCCTTAAAGATCAACTATTTTGATCCTTCTGTCTTCTCCTTTTCAGTCATTATTTAAATTCTCTACTTTCAGGTATTCAATGAGTTCAATTCTCGCCGACCAGATCAAATGAATATTTTTCAAGGAATCACAAGAAATCACCTCTTCATTGGGATTGTTAGTTTAACAGTTATCTTGCAGGTGAGAGTGTTACAATTTCTGACTGCTTGTGTATTGTCTCTCATTTGTTCTGATAGCTTTATTGGCTTTCCTTCCCACAGATTATAATTGTCGAGTTTCTTGGGAAATTGACTTCAACCGTCAGGCTTGATTGGAAGCTTTGGCTTGCTTCAATTGGGGTTGGTTTGATAAGGTAAATTTGAACAATCACAAATTTTATCAGATTTCTTAGTTTTAGTTATTCCCACTTTTTTCTAGAAGTTGCAATTCCTTCATTGTGGCATAGCTTCACTGCATTTGTTCTCTCCCTCTCCCCTCTCTCTCTCTTCTGCTCTCTCTCACCAAGAAAACACACCATTTATATCAAGAATGGGGTTCAAATCCATTCGCTTTTGGGCTATCTCCTGAAACTAGTGGCTGATCGAGTCGGTTGATTGATTCAAAAACCTTAGCATCAAAGGTATCTTCTTTCATGGATGAGGATATTGGACCAACTTGGCCATCTTGTCTTGTGGCCATTCATAGCTCTAGTTGGATGTCAATATTGCTAGACTTGTCATTCATTTTGCACATGAAAACCTCTTTATTTTATGGTGCATCTCTCCTTGAACACCAACAGGTTAGAAATAATTGGTCCTTGAACTAGTTGGTTCTCACTGGTCAGTTGAACTTCTTGTGACTTATAGCTAATTCAATTCTTTCTATGCTTTGACATTTCAGCTGGCCCCTAGATCAAGTTGGGAAGCTCATTCCAGTCTTTTGGATCACTCACGGAGAATACCTTTCAAGTTCTCATTTGTCAAGAAAACTTGTAGGTTGGTACTTCATCACATATTAGTATTGATTTGCTTGTTCTTTGCGTTGCTGAAATCAGTGAATAAAGAGGAGGAGAAAGCTCATTTAGTTCCAGTATTTTCAATTTTAGAATGTCATGGATATAAGCCTTACATTCTAAAAAGGAATCCTAGTAATCATGTTTAAGATACATCTTCTGGATCCATACAGAGTAACCTAAATTTGGACAGTAATGACTCTGTTGTTTAACATGATCTGATGCCTCACAATGTGCAAGTTATTGTCATGAGCTAAGAAAGCAAACTGAAGGATGTATTGTGAACTTTTAGCATTGACATCATCTATAAATGTTTGTGTACAAATACTTCTCCACAAATTAACAAGCTAGGTGAGAGTTACTTGAGTTCGGTCATGGGGCTGAACAGAAGACATTGTCCTGCTGAATTCATACGTTTTATTGACCATATGTTGTGATGATATTCTAGTAATATCTGTCTTGCCAAACATCAAAGCTCCATCTTAAAAGGAAAATTTTGAAATAGAAGCTCAATATCAGAACAACTTGGTGGGGACCAAAAGTCAAAGCCCACAATGACAATAGTTCATGTCCAGAATCATGTTGAGTAAAATCAATATAAGTTACCTTGTGATCCTGATGCATACTTTATGCCCTATTATGACTGTGAGTATACATCATCCTTCAGGGATCAAGTCATAGCTCTTGCCATCTTACCATGGGATCCATCACTTGACCACCATCATACCTTGAAGATGCCTTGCTACCAAATACAAGTGTTGATCTTGCATACTCATAGTTTGTGGCTGGCTGATGTGAATTTGAAGTCCTTATAGAGTTAGTCATGGTTGAGTGGTTGATTTCAAAAAGGCTTGGATAACAAGGGTTTAGGGCCTATTTAGATACCCGTAAATTTCATGTGATTTGGGGGTTCCAAAGATTTATTTCCGATGTAGTTGTTTAGCACCATTTTTTGAGGACCAAAGTTTCGATTGGAATCATGTGATTCCATAGGAAAATTAAAAAGTGGTTAGACCTCTGTTTAAAATTCCTCTGGTGAGCAAGTTAACCTGATTACTGGTTTTGGTCCAAGGGGATTGGGTGATCTTTTTGATTTGATGATATGATACCCACCGGAAAATATGCTTTATTTATTGAATAGCATGCATTACTACCTCCCTTTTGTTAATGTGATATATTTTATCGATTGTCTTGAGTTTCATTATGCTAGCCATTCTAATTTCTTTACCTATTTTGGTCATACATTTGTTAACTTGCAGGATCCTTGTTGGCCAGATGTTAAAGATGCTGTGCAGCAATGTGTTAGAGCAGGTATCAAGGTAATATTTGGTGAAAATTTTTGGTGTTTGGCACAAGCAGAATTAGGGTTACTACTAGGCTAGAGAAAAAGAAGATGATGATGAGAAACTGAAGCAGATTGCATAGAAGATAACGCCAGAACCCTAATAATAATGCATGGACTTCAGGACAGGTTTTCATAGATATTTAGTGGGCTTAAGTCATGACCCATTTACATCAAGCATCCGAACTTAGACAAAACAGAAGTCTAGTCCAGGTCTAAGTCTAAGACAGCTAGAACAGCCAAATAAGCCTGTTAACTATCATGCCCATACTCTATACTTCTAAACATATGAATGTTGAAGTTCGAAGTTAGTATTCCTAGTTCTTCTAGAATTAGTTTCTAAGTCCCGGCAGAATTAGCCCCTAAACAGCCTGCCAAATTTAGGTCCCTTTTTTTGTTTGAATCTGAGTATAATTAGGATATTTAAATCTGGATGTAGTAGCTTTTATTTGCGTCCAGTTTGAGCCTAGTTAGGACTTGGTATAGGACTCAGATTCTGTGTAAAAAACCTATATATACCTCAGCTTTTCTTGAGCTTTGTGTGGCCTTTGTATTCACTTCTTCGTATAGCTAATAAGGCTCTCTTTTCTCTCTATGATATTTTCTGATTCTCCGATCTAAAATTGAAAGACCAAAACTTCCTTTGTTTTTCTACAAACAATACTACTAACAAAACAATCATCAAATGGAATAGACTTTTGAAGTGTACCATAAGATGTTCAGGTAGAATAATCTACCAGTGTTATGATTTCACTTGATGGGAAAAGTAAACAAACATTGGATGACTACGAACAAGAATTCTTTGCTACTTTTTTAGCTGATTTTGTATATGCAGGATGGGCTTCAGTTAACTATGTAGATGGATATCATGTTATCTTTGCCAGATAAGGAATTCCTGTAGTGATTTAAAAAATGGGAATCTTCCAATAGGGTCATTAGCAGATCTTGGACATCAAAATTCCATGCTTTCACCAAATTAATTGATTGTTTTTATGTTTGAGGCACTGTAGCACGATTCTGGGGGATAAATTACTTACAGCACCATAATTTGCAATAATTCTCTGATCTTTTCTTCTTTAATAACACATTGTAGAAGTTAGTTACTCTTTTTGACCTAAAATTATGGTAACAATACTATGATTGCATACCCTCTGCAGTCTCACTTTGCTAACCCATCATTGAGCAGTTTTTGCACAATTGTGAATTAATACTTCTAAGCCATTTTTGAATTGGCAGTTGTCATGCTTTTTTGGAATCTTTGTTTTCTATCATCTCGTAGATCATATCAGTCATCGTTGTTAGAATATTGTGCTTCTCAAAAATGTGTTATTGAATTGCATGTTGCACTATGCCTATTGTTTTTTCCTTGTTCCCTTATTTTGCTTGTTCAATATAAGCTCATTCTGTTACTAGGATTTTTCCAACTCAAGCTGATTAACTATGAATTAATAGGTCACCATGTTGAGTAGGGATATGTTCACTTCTCAACTTTTGTCGTTTTTACTCTCTGTTGCAGTTTCTTAATTTTCCTCGATAAGCTTTTGTCTTTATGACTGAAAATACATTTACCCTAATTGTTTATGGATATATAGGTACGCATGGTCACAGGAGATAATCTCCAGGCAGCTAAAGCTGTTGCTCTGGAATGTGGGATACTTCATTCTGAATCAAGTGCTATAGAGCCAACTTTTATTGAAGGAAGAGCATTCCGTGCCTTGTCCAATAAAGCAAGAGAAGCAATTGCCGAGAAAATATCGGTATGACTAAAGCTGCCATCCTCTGTTTTAGTAACTCTTGCTTGTTAAATTCAGCCCATGCCATAAACTGAAAAAAGTTTTTGGATTTATTACAAATAGCTCCCTGAAACCTTTTGAATTTTATATAACTCCTCCAATTCTAAATAATTACCCATAACTCCCTATATTTCCAATATCTCTTTCAGAAACCTCCTTAGAAAGATATATTTAACAAATCTTCTCAACCACCTCTGATGAAGTTCAACTAAGGATGTGAAGGGGCAAAGGTCGTGGCCTCTGGAGTAGGAATTTTTTTTGCACAATCAATTTCGTATATTCTCCAAAAATTCTATATTATCCATGTTAATTTTATTCTAGGGAGGTTTTTGAAAGAGATATTGGAAATATAGAAAGTTATATGTAATTATATTAAATTGGGGAGTTACATTTATTTATGAAAATTCAAGGAGCTATTTGCAATAAATCCATAAGTTTTTCATGAGGTGCAATTATGACATCAAAAAAGAGCTTGTATGATAAAGGTCCTTCCCATACATCAGTAAGCATTTTTTTCTTTTCTGATGAGATAGTATTACAGGCCATTTACCTGTATTTTTTTTGTAGCAAAAGCCTGTTTGGATGCTTAAAAAAAAACTTCCATGGGATTTGGATTGCATGTAACCTTATTTCTCATAAAAAAATTCTATGACTGGTTGGTGAGATTATTAATGAGAGTAATATACATACAAGCTCCATTATACAAGAAAAATAAAGAGCTTAGGATTGTTTTTAGTTTCCCTATGAAATCATAAAATCTCATGATTTTACAAGAATTTGAGATTGTCAAAAAACAGTGTCAAACTCCTCCAAGAGAATTTTTTCCTATGAAGAACTAGCTTAGTATGCATTTGTGTAGTATCGTATGTCTAGATTTTCCTACTTTCTGTAACATAATCCTAAGTCTGGGGCTCCCTTGAGATACCTTGAGATCTTGTGTACTACCTCTGTATGTGCCTTTCTTGGAGATTGAACGAATTGACTGATATTGCTAACAACGGATGCAATGTCAAGTCTTGTTATGATCAGGTAAATGGGCTTCCCATTAAGTCTTCTAAATAGTTCTGGATTATCTATTTCAAGTCTCTTATTTGGATACAACTTTGTGTTTGAATCCATGAGTGTTTGTATTTTTTTCTCCTAATAGACCTGTCTCTGTTAGTAAGTAAAAGTATATTTTATTTATGATAAACACGAATGGATGACTGAGCTACTTTTATTCCAGGTAACAAAGGTTCCCTAAGCTTTTGTTTCAAATTAAGTCTTCAAGAATTTGTTTAGCTCCTTGATTCCCTCTTCTATTATCACTTGTTATAATAATGTCATCTATATATACAAGAAACATTTTCTTTCCTTTGTGATATTTTTGGATAAAGATTGAATAATTTAATTATCTTCTGTGAAATTCATGACTAGTGAAAATTGTATTAAATCTGTCAAACCATGGTTTGGGAGATTACTTGAGACTATACAGTGACCTGTTGAGTTTGCAAATCAATAGTTGTCCATTGGCATGGTTAAAATCTAGTGTTCTATTATATATACTTTTTCCATGAGGTCCCTGTGGAGGAATGCATTCTTCACGTCCATTTGATTGATGTTTCATACCATATCGATTGCTAAAGTCAATATAATACTCACAAAATTTAATTTATTCATTGGTGAGAAAGTATCAAAGTAGTCTATTCCATAGGTTTGCATAAAACCCTTTGCCACAAGTCCAGCCTTGAATCTGTTTATGTTCCCATTTAGTTTATATTTTACTATGTAGGTCCGCTTACATCCAACTGATTTCTTGCCTTCTGAAGGAGAATCATTATGCTGTAATATGTTCATCTCAGCTTCCATGGCTTACCTTCACCTTGGATCTGTCAAAGTTTATATCATTGTCTTAGGTGGAGTAATGACAAAGATAGGTAAGATAAAGTTTCTGAAGGTTGGAGAGCATTTTTCATGTGAAACAAATTGACTTATTGGTTATTTTTGCACATACTCTCTGTCAAAGGAATTAGCTAGTCATTAAAAGAAAACAGATTTTATGGCTGATTTTATACCAAAATTAGCAGATTCTATGGCTGATTTTATACCAAAGTTAGCAGATTCTATGGCTGATTTTATACCTGTAATAATTGTAAATATTTTCCTTGTTTAGGATATGCCTTATTTTCTTCAACTTGTATTCATTATATAAGGGGCATTCTTCTCCAAGGAGGACACCAGTTTTTTTGATCAAGTTATCATGGTATCAGAGCTTGAGTTCTGAATTCTCCTGTGTCTCTTTCTCTCAGTCCTAGTTCAGTTCATTATTCTTAGTTATTTTGATCAAGTTATCTCAGCCTCATGTCTTCAGACAAGCATGAATTCTTGATTCGTTTCAATGGCAAAAACTACTCAGCCTGGGCATTTCACTTCAAGATATTTGTCAAAGGCAAAGATCTATGGGGTCATATTGATGGCAGCAAACCTGCACCTGACAAAGACAAGGATGAGCACTCCAAGTGGGAAGTCAAGGATGCTCAAATCATGACATGGATTCTAGGATCTGTAGAATCCAACATCATCTTGAATCTTCGACCCTTCAAAACTACAGCTGAAATGTGGAATTATCTGAAAAAACTCTATAGTCAACACAACACTGCTCGTCGGTTTCAACTTGAATACGAGCTAGCAAGTCTTCAACAGGGCAGTCTCTCAATCTCAGATTTTTATTCTATCTTCATGAATCTTTGGGCTGAATATACTGATATTGTCTATGCTACCTTACCTCCCGAAGGTCTTATTTCTGTTCAATCTGTACATGAAACTACTAAGAGGGATCAATTTCTTATGAAATTGAGATCTGAATTTGAAAGCACCAGATCTAATCTTATGAATCGAGAAACTGTTCCATCCTTGGATGCATGTCTCAATGATTTATTTCGTGAGGAACAACGGCTTCTCACTCAAGCCACCATGGAACAAATTAAATCCATTCCTATTCCTATGGCTTATGTAGCCCAAGGCAAGTCAAAAGGTAAGGACATGAGTACTATTCAGTGTTATTGCTGCAAAGAATTTGGCCATTATGCTTCAAGTTGTTCAAAAAAATTCTGCAAC
This sequence comes from Trichopus zeylanicus subsp. travancoricus, assembly GCA_005019695.1. NCBI lineage: Eukaryota > Viridiplantae > Streptophyta > Magnoliopsida > Dioscoreales > Dioscoreaceae > Trichopus > Trichopus zeylanicus. The sequence continues at coordinate 24,968 of RXID01016624.1, forward strand.
TATTGCAAAAAGGATGCACATATTATCAAGGAATGTCCTATTCGACCTCCCAAGAGATCTGGAACGGCATACACTGTCTCAATTGGTTCTTCTAATGCTGGTAGTTCTGAGGATAAAGCTCATCTGACACAAAGTGCTCCTGCTCCTATTCAATCTGTAACACCTAAAATGATTCAACAAATGATCATTTCTACATTTTCCGCATTAGGACTCTCAGGTAAATCTTTCTCTAAACCTTCACCATGGTACTTTGATTCTGGAGCTTCCCATCACATGACAAACAATGTTAAATTCCTCACCAATGTAAATAAATATCCTGGAAATCTCAAGATTTATACAACTGATGGAAACTCCTTACCTATCACTGCCACTGGTGATGTTTCTTCATCCATAACCAATGTCTTTGTCTCTCCTAACCTTACCACTAATCTTGTTTCTGTTGGACAATTAGTTGAAAATGATTGTAAAGTGGAATTTTCTAAATCTGGTTGTGTGGTGCAGGATCAGCAATCGGGGAAGATGATCGCAAGAGGGCCTAAAATTGGACGTCTTTTTCCTCTTCAGTTTCCTATGTCTTCATGTTCCTCTTCATCTGTTATCACTTGCAATTCTGCTTATGTTGATTACCGAGCATGGCATAAACGCCTTGGACATCCAAACTCTAATGTGCTTTATACTTTGCTAAATTCTGATTTACTTGGCAATAAAGGGTCACCATCTCTTAGTACTGTTCAATTTGATTGCAATTCTTGTAGGCTTGGAAAAAGTAAAGTTCTGTCATTTCCCACTCACACACCTAAAGTAGTCCAGCCTTTTGATTTGATACATAGTGATGTGTGGGGAATGGCGCCAGTTACTTCCCATGCTAATTACAAGTATTTTGTCACTTTTATTGATGACTATAGTCGCTTCACATGGATTTATTTTCTGCATTCTAAAGATGAATTGTTTTCTGTCTTTAAGCTTTTTCATGCACATATTCAGACCCAATTTTCTGCTAGTATCAAAATTCTTCGTTCTGATAATGGGGGAGAATACATGTCTCATTTATTTCAAGAATTTTTACAAACCAATGGTATAATTTCTCAAAGGTCTTGTCCTTCAACCCCTCAACAGAATGGGGTGGCTGAAAGAAAGAACTGACACCTTCTAGATGTTGTTCGCACCCTCCTATTAGAGTCATTTGTACCCTCTCGTTTTTTGGTGTGAAGCTCTCTCAACTGCTGTCTATCTCATCAATAGCTTACCTTCTCCTTTCTTGAACCATGTTTCCCCTTTCTTTCGGTTATTTGGTCATGCCCCAAATTACTCTAATCTTCGTACCTTTGGTTGTGTGTGTTATGTTTATCTTCCTACACACGAACGGACAAAACTAACAGCTCAAGCTGTTCAACGTGCTTTTCTAGGCTATTCGGTTTACCAAAAAGGGGCATTCTTCTCCAATGAGGACACCAGTTTTTTTGCTCAAAACTTTTTAAGATTATCATTTAGTTCTTTTTCTTCTTGTTCTTTTTGTAGTTTTCATTTCTTTTTCTTCTTTTTTTCTTCTTAATCTTTGTTTTATTTTCTTTAATCTTTTTATTCTTTTATCTTTTGGTTCTTGTTCTTCTTTGTCTTAACTTTCATCTTAATTTTTGTTTAGTTCATATCTTCTTTTATTTATTTTTCTCCTTATTTTTTTGTATTTGTTTTCAGTTTGAAAGTTTATTATTATTATTCTTCTTCTTTTAGTTCTTGTAATTTACATCTTGTTCTTCTTTTTCAAATCATGTTCTTTGTTTTAGTTTATTTAATCTCTCTCCATTTGATTTTTAGTTTGACTTCTTTTAGTTGTGTTGTCTCAGTTCCTTAATGTTCTTCATTTATTTTTCAGTTTAATGTGTTAGTTTATTCATTTTCTCTTTTTCTTCTTCTTTAAATTCCTCATTTTAGTTTTTCTAATATTCTTTTTCTTCTTCTTCTGATTTCTCATTTTAGTTTTTCTAATATTTTTTTTCTTCATTTTCTGTTTTTTTCTTGTTCTTCTTTTAGTTCGTTTAATCTTCCTCTTCAGTTGATATTCAGTTTGACTTATTTTAATTGTATTGTTTCAGTTCTTTAGTGTTCTTCATTTATTTCTCAATTTAATGCATTAATTTTTTCTTCTTCTTCTTCTAGTTCCTTGTTTTTGTTTTTCTAATCTTCATTTTCTTTTTCTTTTTCTTCATCTACAATTCTTGTTCTTTTGGTCTACATTTTATTCTTAATTTTTTTAAAATTTTGATTTTATGATGCTTTTATTTTTATAATTTTCATCACTTATTTTAACTTTATCTTCTTATTCTTTTTCTTCTAACAATCTTTGTTTTAGTTGTTTTAATCTTCTTGTTCTTTTTCTGAATTTAAGTTCTTCATTTTCTTTTTTTTAATTTTTGTTTTGATTCTTTTAATCTTCTTCTTCTTAGTTTTCATTTTGGTTTTTTAGTCTTTTTTCTCAATATTTGGTTAAGTTCTTTTAATCATCTTTTTTTAATCTCAATTCTTTTTTCCCTTGTTGTTGTTATTATTATTATTATTATTTATTTTAGTTCTTTTAATCCTCTAGTTTTTCTTCTTTTAGTTTTCTTTGCTTCTTTTTTATTTTTTGCTTCTTTTTTTTTGTTCTTGTTCTTTGTTTGATTTTCTATTTTTTTTGTTCTTGTTCATTCTTTAGTTTTCATTTCTTCTTCATCTTTTTAATCTTTGTTTTGAATTTTTTTATATCTTTTTGTTCTTTTATGTTTTGGTTCTTGTTCTTTTTCATCTTAAGTTTTATTTTAGTTCTTATCTACTTTTATTTCTTTCTTCTTTTTCTTCTTCTATTTGTTTTCAGTTTGAAAGTTCATTATTATTATTATTCTTTTAGTTTTTGACCTCTTTTAGTTCTATTATTTCAATCTGTTAATGTTCTGCATTTATTTTCTATTTTAATGTTTTAGTGTATTTTTTGATGTTGTATTCTTCTTCTAGCACCTTGTTTTAGTTCTTGTAGTCTTCTTCTTTTTCTTCTTCAATTCTCTATTTTATGTTTTAGTTTAAGTTCCTTCAGTAGTTAAATTTTATAGTTTAGTTCAAGCTTTTTATGTTTTAGCCTGTATTTTTATTTTTTTGTATTCATTTTCTTCTTAAGTTTTTTTTTAAATTTTGTCCTTATTATATTCTTATTTATTCTGTTTATCTTCTTAGAATTTCATCTCTTGTTTTATCTTTCTTTTCTTTCTTTTCTTCTAAAAATATTTGTTTTAGTTCTTTTAATCTTTTTCTTCTTTTTTTTTTATTTTCAATTCTTTATCTTCTTCTTTTTAATTTTTTTTGTTCTTCTAATTTTCTATTTCTTAACATTTATTTTAGTTTTTCTAAATTTTTTTTAATTTCAGTTTTTTTTTAATTTTTTTGTTCTCCTTCTTAATATTAATGTTTGTTTTAGTTCTTTCAGTCGTTCTATTTTTATTCTTTTAGTTTTCTTTTCTTTTATTTTTTAATTTTTGGTTATTCCAACTTTTAATTTTCCTTTCCTTTTTTCCTTTTCTTTTTTTCTCTTAATCTTCTTTTGATATTCATTTATGGTTTTTTTTAAATTTTTAGTTCTTTTTCTTGTTCTTACTATTTTCTTTATTCTTTGTTTTGGTTTTTAAATATTTTTCTTTTATTTTTTGGTTTTTGTTTTACTTAATCTTAATTTTCATTTTTGTTATTATCTTATTTTGTTTCTATTTCTTCTTATTCTTCTTGTGTTAATCTTTTAGTTTGAATGTTTATTTTTTTTCTTTTTCTTTTTTTAGTTCTATTTTTTAGTTTATTTAATCTACATGTTTTCTTTTTCAAATCTTGTTTTGTATTTTAGTTTGTTTAAACTTCTTCTCCTTAATTTTGTTTTTGATTCATTTAATTTTCTTTTTCTTAAGATTTGTTTTAGTTCTTTTAATCATCTCTTTTTAAATTTTAGTTTTATTTCGACTTCTAATATTTCAATTCATTTTCTTATTTGTAATATTAATATTTGTGTTAGTTTTTTAGTATCTTGTTTTTTCTAGTTTTAGTTTTAGTTTTCTTTTCTTCTTCATTTTAAATTTTAAATTTTGTCATCTTTTAATTTTTCTTGCTTCTATTTTTTTATCTTCTTTGTGTTGTTCTTCTTTTAATTTTCATTGCTTCTACTTTTTCTTTTAATATTTAGTTGTTTTTCTTCTTGTTCTTCCTTTAGTTTTTTGTTCTTCTTCTTCTTCTTAATATTTGTTTTATTTTTTTATTCTTTTTGTTCTTTTATATTTTGGTTGTTGTTCTTTTACATCTTAATTTTTGTTTTAGTACTTATCTTATTTTATTTCTTTTTCTTCTTATTTTTCTTCTATTAATCTTCAGTTCTAATTTTAGTCTTCTTGTTCTTATTTTAGTCCTTTGTTTTAGTTTTTTTAATCTACATCTTATTTTTCTTTTTGGAATCTTGTTTTGTATATTAGTTCATTTAATCTTCTTGTTCTTCTTCATTTGATTTTCAATTTGGCTTCTTTTAGTTGTATTGTTTCAATTTCTTAATGTTCTTCATTTTTTTTTAGTTTGATGTTTTAGTTTATTCCGCTTTTTGATTTTCTTTTTGTTCTTTTTTCTTGGTTTCATTCTTCTTATTTTCTTTTTTTCTTCTCCTTGTTCTTCTTTAATTCTCTGTTTTTTGTTTTTGTTTGTATTTCTTTAATAGTTAAATTTTATGGTGTATTTCAAGCTTTGATGGTTCAACATGTGTTCTTGATTTTTTGGTTTGCTTTCACTTTTTCTTATTTTTTATTTTATTCTAATTATGTTCTTATTTATCATTTTTTTTATAAATTCCATCTCTTGTTTTAACTTAGGGGCACCATGTCGTGCAAATATTATGGATTTAGACCTTCTTAAGGAAGTTTGGAATTGCTCAAGGCCTACAACGAATTGCGATGTTAGGGTCAATTAGCTGAGTTATATTTGATCTGATAAATTTGAATTGGGATTTGTCTCATGATAATTTGGGATGTTGTGTTATGCAAATTGGAGGAACATTGTGACATGTAAATACAGTTGTATTTTGTCAATACAGTTTGTAATTGCTTGGGGCTTATGATTTTCAAGTTTGAATACCTCAGTTATATTTGATCTGATAAAGTTGAATTGGGATAAAGTTTGTACTTGTTTGGGTCTTATGATAAATTGTGATTCCATATTTGAATAACTCAGTCATATTTGATCTGCTAAAGTTGAATTGGGATAAATTGTGACATTGTAGCATGCAAAATTTTTTGAGGAACATTGTGGCAATTAAATACATATAGATTTTGATTTTGTGTAGAAAGTTTGTAATTGCTTGCGGTTTATGATAAATTGCAATGTCGTGCTTCATTAGCTGAGTTGTTTTATCTGATAGATTTAAGTTTGGATATGTTTTATGATAATACCTTTTAACATTCAAATGGAGGAGCATCATGTCATGCAAATAAATATAGTTGATTAGCTGAGTTGTTTCATCTGATAAATTTTAAGTTTGTAACTACTTGGGGTTTATGTTAAATTCTGATGTCAGGTTGATCAGCTAATTTATATTTGATATGATGAATTTGAATTGGTGGTTTATGATAAATTGTGGCATGCAAATGGAGTTGGATGTTGTAATCTTTTGAAGGAAGTTTGTAATTGCTTGGAGGTTGTAGGGAAATTGCGACGTCGAGTTTGATAGGCTTGAGTTATATTTGATTTGATAAAATTGAATTGGGATATGCTTTTGTAGACAAAAAGTTACAAAGAGTTTTATACTTGATCTGATGAAGTTTTTGACTTCTTCTAGTTCTATTATTTCAGTCTGTTAATGTTCTGCATTTATTTTTTAGTTTAATGTTTTAGTGTATTTTTTCTCTTGTATTCTTCTTCTAGTACCTTTTTTCAGTTTGACTAACTTTAGTTGTATTGTTTGAGTTCATTAATGTTCTGCATTTATTTTTTAGTTTAATGTGTTAATTTATTCTTCTTTTTTTATTTTCTTTTTCTTCTAGTTCCTTGTTTTAGTCTTTCTAGCCTTCTTCTTTTACTTCTTCTTCTTCTTCTTCAATTCTCCGTTTTATGTTTTAGTTTATATTTCTATAATAGTTAAATTTTGTTGTTCAGTTCAAGCATTGTATGTTTTAGTTTGTATTCTTGTTCTTTTGGTTTGCATATTCTTCTTCTTCATGTTTTAAATTTGTT
>RXID01016625.1:0-70316 GCA_005019695.1 Trichopus zeylanicus subsp. travancoricus
AAGATACTGACATCTTGGCAGCATTCAGAGTAAGTCCTCAGCCCGGGGTTCCGCCCAAAGAAGCAGGAGCTGTGGTAGCTGCCAAATCTTCCACTGGTACATGGACAAATGTGTGGACTGATGGACTTACTAGTCTTGATCGTTACAAAGGATGATGCTACCACATCAAGAGCATTGTTGAGGAGGAAAACCAATATATTGCTTATGTAGCTTATCCTTTAGACCTTTTTGAAGAAGGTTCTATTACTAACATGTTTACTTCCATTGTAGGTAATGTATTTGGTTTCAAAGCCTTACGAGCCCTACATCTGGAGGTTTTATGAATTCCTCCTTCTTATTCTAAAACTTTCCAAGGCCCTCCTTCACTTGAAGTTATTTATCATTCAATGGATGAATGACAAACAAATTAATGGATGAAGATAAAGAACTCATTTGGTTTCATAATATAAATTAAATGAGAATATTTTTTTGTGTATAAAGAAAGCATTTTTCATTTTACTTATTCAAATTCAAATTTTACTTATTCTTTTTATTTCTACCTATTCAAGGCATTTGTCCCATACTATACACTATTCCATTACAATTATTCCAATACAATAGCAGATTTCGAGGTAGGGAACTATACTAGACTAGCTACCTATCTAATTTATTTATTGTAGAAATTCCAAAATTAATGATTGGACCATGCAAAATATAAAATACTTTTTCTTGGTAAAAGAATAGATGACTCAGTCCATTTTTGTATCAATCATGATATATGTAATAAATTGAGCATCTCTTTCAAATGCATATCCCATTTTTGCACAACAAGGTTATGAAAATCCACGAGAAGCAACTGGATGAATTGTATGTGCCAATTGCCATTTAGCTAATAAGCCTATGGATATTGAAGTTCCACAAGCTATGCTTCCTGATACTATATTTGAAGTAGTTGTTCGAATCCCTTATTATATGCAACTGAAACAAGTTCTTGCTAATGGTAAAAAAGGGGCTTTGAATGTGGGGGCTATTCTTATTTTACCCAAGGGATTCAAATTAGCCCCTTCCAATCGTATTTCTCCTGAGGTGAAAGAAAAGATGGAGAAATCTGTCTTTTCAAAATTATCATCCCAATGAAAAAAATATTCTTGTAATAGGTCTGGTTCCTGGTCAGAAATATAGTGAAATCGTCTTTCCTATTCTTTCTCCCAACCCAGCTACGAAGAAAGATGTTCACTTCTTAAAATATCCCATATATGTAGGTGGGAATAGAGGAAGGGGTCAGATTTATCCTGATGGAAGTAAAAGTAACAATATGGTCTATAACGCTACATCATAAGGTATAGTGAGTAGAATAGTATGTAAAGAAAAAGGGGGATATGAAATAACCATAGTTGATGCATTAGAATGACGTCAAGTGGTTGATATTATACCTCCAGGACAAGAATTTCTTGTTTCAGAGGTTGAATTCATCAAGCTTGATCAGCCATTAACAAGTAATCCCAATGTAGGGGGCTTTGGTCAGGGAGATGTAGAAATAGTGCTTCAAGATCCATTACGCGCTCAAGGTCTTTTGTTCTTCTTAGCATTTGTTATTTTGGCACAAATTTTTTTGGTTCTTAAAAAGAAACAATTTGAAAAGGTTCAATTGTATGAAATGAATTTCTAGATCTAGAGATTCCTTAACATTAAATTGTTAAAAATAGTTTATACTATTTTTCGTGATGTCTGGAATTAATTACTTGTATCCCATTCCTAGTATTGGACAATAAAATGCAAACAAATAAAAAGAAAGAAAATATAGGGAAAGGATGGGATACATGAAACAAATACTTCTAGGAGGGATTGCTAGTCTTCTTAATCTTCACAAGAAAAAGTATTTTCCATAATTATTCAATTAACTTAAGTATTAAATATTAATAGAATAAATAGTTCTAAATAAAAAAAATTTAAGATTAAAAAATAAACATTTTGTCATTTCTACAATTTGATTATGTTGATTGGATTATTTTCCAATTTGTATATTATGGAATAGATTAAAATCTGGCCTGAAAAAGTAAGAACTCAGAGGGGTATGGTTGAGACCCCTCTGAGTTCTTACTTTTTCATGTCTAAAATCCTATTCATCTGATCACTACAGAGATGAACCCAACCCAAAATATGAACCATAAAAGAAAATACCTATTGAACCGATCACAAGAATGCCAGTTACAGTACCTGTCAGCTAAAGAGGAATCCTTCTAGTAGTATCGGCCATTTTTCCCCCCCTTTCTTCCACATTTTATAAGCGGTCATGCTAGAGACAAAAACAGTCATGGATAGTTATGAGGATGGTATCCTTCTAAATAGGATAAGAGAATTCGTACTATTCTCTTTCTCTTAATTGAAGAAATTATTGGAAAATAAAACAACAAGTACAAAAATGAGTAATAAAATCCAATATAGACTGGTACGATTCAACTCAACATTTTGCTCATTCGGGTTTGATTGTGTCATAGTTCTATAATTCAAATTAGGTTTATCATTGGATGAACTGCATTGTTGATATTGACCCCAAAAAAGAAATAGTAGGTACAGCTAGTCCATGAACAGCCAACCATCGCACTATAAAAATTGGATAGGTTCGATCAATGATCATTGGGGGTCTCCTAAAAGGATCTACTAAATTCATTGAGTTGTTCCAAAGAATCAAAATGGCCAGTTATTAATGGAATGCCCTGTCAGCTCTCTGTCAAATATTCATTTGTTCGAGGACTTCCAAACACATCGTAAGCTAAACCCATACTTACGAATAACCAACCCGCAATGAATAGGGAAGGTATAGTAATACTATGAATGACCCAGTATCGAATACTGGTAATAATATCTGCAAAAGGATGTCCTCTCATGCTTCCAGACAGCTGAGCTCCAAAAATTCTTGTACAATAAAAAACAAGAACGATTTCGTGAAAGATGGGATCAGTAAATAGAAAACTTCTGATATTTTATTTCATCTTTATTTGTGAGATCATCAATTTTGTACCAAAGGTGTATTTTGAGTATACTGAATTAGTATAGCTATTCTTTGTCCGACACAGCAACGTTGTATCCCCAAACGCTATAGAATTGCTTTCTTCTATTTTTTTCTTGTATATGGATAATTGTATGTTATCCAATAGACCAATAAAATAAAAAATTCCTTATAATATAAGGTTTCCATTATTGACTTTGTAATAGAAAATAAAGATCTTGGTAAAGTGTGAGTCAATGGATTTTATAATTCATGAAAGATGAAAGATATTATCATGTTCGCACAATTCAATTATATTATATGTGAAATAGAAAACTTTTTTTATTTTATTAGGGTATAGGTTTAAAAGTTTTTTATTTGAATCCTTTTATTTCAATTCAAGTAATTGGTTGGTCATACAATAAATATTTAATAATACAGTACTAGTGTATTATTTGATGAAAAAAGAACAAAAAAATTAGGTTTATGGATAGATTGCAAGAAACCTTTTTCTTCTTATTCAAAATTAGAATATAATATTATGGGCAATTAACTAATAACTAAGCTTTACTGTACTAAATCTAATGAATTAATGAATTTAGAATTCAAATAAATAAGTTGAGTTTTAAAAAAAAGTAAAGGTAATTTCAGGCCGTTCACTCCAAACAAAATAGACTTACTCCTTTTGAAAAAGAATAGAAATGATCAAAATTGAAATTATTTGCAAACCTAACCTAATTCCTTTTCCTTTATTTGATTTTCAAATCAAGTTACACAACACACACAATTCTTATTACTATACTCAACCCAGGAATTGAAGAATGAACCTCTTCTCTTGATTCAGAATCGCAAGATCAATCAGTGTTACTGCTAATGACTTGATTTTATTCTACTAATATGAATGGATGTATCTTTTTTAGAGTCATCAATCCATTCATAATGACTGATGAATCAAGAACTTTCAATTAGAACTAATTCTGTCAATATTGTTTTTTCTTACTGTCATATTCAGGAAAAAGAGAAACTTAGGTAAGTCTTTTATCAACCTATGTAGAAAAAAAAATATAACTAATTTCATTTTTTCATGCTTATTATAACTAGTTATTTCAGTTTTCTGTTTAACCTCGGTTCTATTGATTAGTTTGAACAAGATGCAACTTATTTGAAATTGAGTGACCAATTCATTAAATATTTCTTCAAAATTGTGTAGGTATTGTATGATTCCCTTCCACGTAAATTGCCGGTTCTCAGTCATTAAGATTCATGGATAATTCAGATTAATATTTAGAGATAGATCTTACTTTTATTTCCTCAAAACAAACAAAACAAAAAAAAATCAAAATGATTGAAATTTTTCTATTTGGAATCGTCTTAGGTCTAATTCCTATTGTTTTGGCAAGATTATTCGTAACAGCATATTTACAATACAGATGTGGTGATCAATTGGACCTTTAATTGAGTAATATTAATTTTTTGATTGACCTCCCGCAATGCAAAGAGGAGGTCAAATTGAAATTGTAATTCAATTTCATTTTATTAAGTTATTTTATTGTAATTCATAATTTGACATAAGATAAATAGAATCAAGCTCTATAGGATTTGAACCGATGACATCAGGTTTTGGAGACCCGTGTTCTACCAAACTGAACTAAGAGCACTTTCTTAGGTAGGGATGACAGGATTTGAACTAGTGACATTTTGTACCCAAAACAAACACGCTACCAAGCTGCGCTACATCCCTTTATTATTGTACAGTATCATTGTACAAAAATCCTTGTCTTGTTTTCCTCTTGTTTTCTTTCATCTTCATATATTCATATAATAAAATAAAAGAATTATATACATATGAGAAACTAACGTATTAAAAAAATAAATACAAATGATCTTGAACTACAGCATCTGATTATATATGTATTATAATAAAATAAAGAAGGAGGATTTTCAATGCGAGATATAAAAACATATCTCTCCATGGTTCCTGTGCTAACTACTCTATGGTTTGGGTCTTTAGCAAGTCTCTTGATAGAAATTAATCGTTTATTCCTAGATGCTTTGTTATTTCCCTTTTTTCATTCTAGTTATTGATAAAAGATACTTAAATAAAATATTAAAATTAAGATAGTAGGATGCTAATTCAAAAGAAATTGTATCACTTAATTTTTACTCAATTAATATTAATTACAACCAAATAAATTTGTTTACAATCAAATTTTTTATTTAGAAATTACATTTTTAGTTAGTAACTTCTATTGATTTTTTTGTTGTTTTCTTCTTCTTTGGTTTGGATCAAAAATAGAGGAATTTAAGTCGATCCAAAATCCAAAAATGGAGGTTCATGGCCAAGGGTAAAGGTATCCGAATTAGAGTTATTTTGGAATGTACCAGTTGTGGCCGAAATAGTATTAATAAGGAATTGTCGGGTATTTCTAGATATATTACTCAAAAGAGTCAACGCAATACACCCAATCAATTAGAGTTAAGAAAATTTTGTTGCTATTGTCGCACGCATACAATTCATGGTGAAATAAAGAAATAGATCGAAAGGAACATGTGTAGGATCTTTCCACGGAATAGGAAGAGGAAAAACTTAATGTATATACAACACAATTATTATATAGTATATATACAAATCAAATCATATTCTATTAGATCTAAAATAAAATGAATAAAGAAAATTTTTGAGATAAAGAATAATCCATGGATAAATCCAAGCAACCTTTTCGTAAATCCAAGTGATCTTTCCGTAGGCATTTGCCCCCAATTGAATTGGGGGATCAAATCAATTATAGAAATATGAGTTTAATTAGTTGATTTATTAGTGAACAAGGAAAAATATTATCTAGATAGATCAATAGATTAACTTTGAAACAACAATGATTAATTACTATTGCTATAAAACAAGCTTGTATTTTATCTTTGTTACCTTTTCTTAATAATGAGAAACAATTTGAGAGAGTTGAGTCAATCTCTAGAACTGTTGATCCTAGAACTAGAAATAAATAGACATATCCCTCAATTGACTCAAAACTCTCAAGCTCAAATTGATGTATTGTTCGGAAAAACCTAGGATTCTGATTTGATTATTATGTTACAAGAAAAAAATTGGGAAGGGAAAATATTTTTTTTATTGAAACATTTCATTCATTTTATAAGTAGAACTATTTGAATTTATTTTTCTTCTGTCTTCCCGAAGTTCATTCTCCGGGGAATTTTGTTTCAATCATTCATTCCTATAGATTACTTTACAATCTCTTTCTTTTATTTTATTTGAGAGATCTTATTGGAAATCATGTAAAGACAATTCTTATTTGATATAGCTATTTGCACAAGTATTTTATGATTAAGAAGCTATTACCTCTTGTGCAAATTGTGTATGAATCGACTATAACTATAGGATACCAAATTATCACAAGTTACTACATTTATATGAGTTATCCACAAACGACGAAAATCCCTCTTTTTCCTGTCTTGATCTCGATAAGAGGAAACCAAGCCTCTTATTTTCTATTGAGTAGCTGTTCACGTAAGTCTTGAATGAGCCCCTCTAAAAGTTGATGCAAATAAACAACTTTTTGTTCGACATCTCTGAGCTGTATATCCTCGTCTAACTCTGGTCATTGAATCCAATTAAACTTTAATGAATAACTAATTGATTTCTCTTCTTTTAGTCATTCTTTTTCTTCCCTCTTCCATTCGATTAATAACAAAGTGGATTATTCTGGTATATAAAAAAAGAAATTCCCATGGTTTTTGCTACTATGACCTTCCCAACCATGATTTTTTATTCCTTCTAGACATTTGAGCTGAAAATACTCAATTCTACTAACACTAAAAAAAATAGTGGGTTCCGTCGTTTCTATGGTTACCTTTTTAATTAGACGATGAGGTTCTTTCTATACACCAAAGCCTCCTTTGTCATCTAATCAAATGTTATTGTTAACTTGTATAGTTCATATCCTTTGGCTCTACCCATCAATTATACAGTAATACATCATATCACAAAAAGAACTATCTATATAGTGATGGTATTTAATTATGAAAATTGGTTAAGTATAGGTAGCTGACTCTCTTAGTCCATTCTTTCAAGAATAAGAGCATAATTGATTTTCTTATCTTAATAGTATTTCCTCTGCTTAATGGATAACCATTTGCTACCAATGAAGAATTGCTTCTCATCTCAAATCAAATCCATTTGCACTAATGGAAACCAAAAATTCTATATACCATATAGGTGTATGATAGATCCTCATTTTTAGATAGTAAATGGCCTTCTTCCAATCTATCAATTCTATTCGTTGGTACTGATCATTAATATTGAAAAATTTTTCTCATTTCTTTCTTCAAGCTGATGATCTGAATGAATCACACATACACCCAGTACATGTTCCTCGACGATGAGGACACCCTCGAAGAGTGGGGGATTTTGTGACATTTTTGATTGGCTATCTTATGGTTCTAATAAGTTGTTTAATAGTTGGCATATCTAGAATAAGAATAGCTTGGTTTAGATTGATCTTAACCGGATCATTGATGATTATCAATCATTTCTATTTAATGTCAAATCAAAGAAAATGTGAATTATGTTTTTGAAATGGATTTACAAAAAATCACTAGTATTTGCATTTTCTATCGCTACAAGATCAGCAATACCATGAGCTTCGGCTTCTATTGCTGACATAAAAGCATCTCTTTCCATGTCTTTGGAAATAACCCATAAGGGATAGCCAATTCTTTGTACATAAACCTTTGTGAGTGTTTTGCAAAGTTTCAGTAGTTCTTCTACTTCCAAGATAAATTCCCCAGATTGTGCCTCATAAAAAGAACTAGCGAGTTGGTGAATCATAACCTTGATGATACTAATATAACATTATAAGGGGTTCTTCTATTTCACATGGTTGGTCTAAAGCTAAAGTAAGGGATAAAAAATAAGAAGAAGAAAAAAAAGAATTGAAAATCGTACAAGCATTTTTGTGCATTACATATGGCTCTATAATGGAATTGAATTTACACCCCCCCCCTTCCCCCCCTCTTTCTCTCAAAGGATGAAGGAAATATAGTCCTTCCGATCTAGATCATTGAATGATCCATTTACCAACCTTCCTTTCATAGGAGTAAAAGAAAATACTATGATGGCTCTGTTACTTTCTATATTTATCTTGTCTATGATTTAGCAATACCAAAGTTATTTCTGATATGATCAAATAGGGAAAAAATGATCATTTTTTTCATTTTCATACTCTTTCTTTCCTAAGATGAATATTAGAAAGAAAAGAGACTTTTGGTTTGGAATAACAAAATGACTTCTAACACTGAAATGTACTCCCAACACATAAGATCAAATAGAAAATAACCTTTGTTTCATACTACTATTTCAATACAAAACCTCATGTTATGAAAAAATAAGAATGATTTGTTCATATCAAACTTGAGATGCCATGCTACTATTACTTAGAATTCATTTTCGATATGGTGAAGGCATAGTTTTTTTTGTTTTTTAAAGAACAAACTCATTGGTGCCAAGCGCGAGGGAATGCTATACATTTGGTAATTTCTCCTCCGACTAGAATTAAAGATCCCATTGAAGTAGCTAATCCCATGCATATTGTATGCACATCGGGTGGCACAAATTGCATAGTATCATAAATGGCCATTCCTGGGATTACCCATCCACCGAGAGAGTTTATAAACAAATAAAGATCCCTAGTAGCATCTTCTATACTGAGATATACCAATGAGACCAACAAGTTGATTTGAGTCCTCATTAGGAAAAAATTCTATCCCCCAAAAATTGTACATGAACCTTTGGATGCATACGGTTCAAAAAAATTGTGAAAAAAATCAATGTATCAATTTTAGTCCTATTTCTTTCTTTTGTAATAGTTTTTTTAGGTTTGCTTTTTTAAAAAATTTTCAAAAATAGGTTTTGTTTTGGCATCTCTCCATACCATACTAAAAGAAGAAAAAAAAAAGGAATTTACTGAACTTCTTGAACTAACCTTTCGGTGATATATTGTTTCATCACGATTCAAATCATGATGTTGTTTTCTTGTTCCTAAATGGGTCTTTTCAATTCTCTTAGATTCATATTCTACTCCAAGTAAAGATCTATCTGAATTCTATTTGTACATAATATAGGGCAAATAATCTCAGTACCACTTTTTTCGGAATTCATTTGTTTCATGCTTTAGCTTTACTTGCCTTCCCACAAACTATTCGACGTATTCATCATACTATTCCATTGATTGGTAGTTTTACTTTGTACTAGTTTAATTAATATAATTTATTAATTAAACTAGTTAAAGTTAAGTACAAGAATTGTTTATGATATAAGTGGTAATTGTACATATATTACCAATTTGGTATTTTCTTTTCTGAATGGAGCCTGGATATTTTATCGGTCTAAATCAACCATAAATTCTTCTAATTGATAATATATGGATATGGATCCCCAATATAAATATAAATTAATTGGTTTAATTACACTTCACACTCCAAATAATTGACAGTTCAATCAATATTTCTTGGGTGAAGCAGAGGATATTTCAATTGGGGGAGAGAATGGGGTAAATCCCATATGACCCAATATGCCTGACAAGTCACACTATAAATCAACCCAAAACACATATTCCTCTTTAGGACTCTAAAAAGGTACTTTTGGAACACCAATAGGCATTAAATTTCAAAAAAAAAATCAAGCACTATGCTTCACTTTAATATGGAAACATAACAAGGGGTTTATTATCTTCGTCATCTTTTTTTTCTATTTACCCTATTTTATTTTCTATAAATTGGAAGGGAAAACATAGTGAATAAAAAAAAATTTAATGAAAGGATCAATCGCTCAAATGATAAACAAGTATCTATGCATTCATTCCCAAAAACAAAAATAGGACCAATTTTCCCATTGCGTATTGGTACTCATCGGGTATAGAATAGATCTTCTTCTCTTT
Organism: Trichopus zeylanicus subsp. travancoricus; assembly: GCA_005019695.1. Classification (NCBI taxonomy): domain Eukaryota; kingdom Viridiplantae; phylum Streptophyta; class Magnoliopsida; order Dioscoreales; family Dioscoreaceae; genus Trichopus; species Trichopus zeylanicus. The sequence goes on from RXID01016625.1 coordinate 9,919, forward strand.
GTTCTTATGAAAAAAATTGTTCTCTTATTTCCAACAAAATAGAATAAATGGTAATCCTTTCTCATACGGAATCTATTGAAAGGTACATCATAGTATAGTCTTTTTCAATGTGATAAAGTTACATAGTGTCTACTTATCTTTGATAAAGAGAGGTATTTCCATGGGTTTACCTTGGTATCATGTTCATACTTTCATATTGAATGATCCTAGTTGATTACTTTCTGTTCACATAATGCATACAGCTCTAGTTTCTTGTTGGGCCGGTTCAAAGGCTCTATATGAATTAGCGGTTTTTGACCCTTTGACCCCGTTCTTGATCCAATGTGGAGATAGGGTATGTTTGTTATACCCTTCATGACTTATTTAGGAATAAGCAATTCATGGGGTGGTTGGAGTATTTTAGGAATAACTATAACGAATCCGTGTATTTGGAGTTATGAAGGTGTGGCAAAGGCACATATTGTGTTTTCGGACTTGTGCTTTTTGTCAGCTATCTGGCATTCGGTGTATTGGGACCTAGAAATATTATGTGATGAATGTATGGGAAAACCCTCTTTGGATTTGCCAAAAATATTTGGAATTCATTTATTTCTCTCAGAGTTGGCTTGCTTTGGCTTTGGCACATTTCATGTAACAAGCTTGTACGGTCCTGGAATATGGGTGTCTAATCCTTATGGACTAACTAGAAAAGTACAATCTGTAAATCCAGCGTGGGGTGCAGAAGGTTTTGATCCTTTTGTTCTGGGAGGAATAGCCTCTCATCATATTGTAATGGGTACATTGGGCATATTGGCAGGTCTATTCCATCTTAGTGTTCGTCCGCCTCAATGTCTATACAAAGGATTACATATGGGAAATATTGAAACTATACTTTCCAGTAGTATTGCTGCTGTTTTTTTTTTTTTTTGCAGCTTTCATAGTTGCTGGAACTATGTGGTATGGTTCAGAAACTACCCCAATTGAATTATTTGGGCCCACTCATTATTAGTGGGATCAGGGATACTTCCAGCAAGAAATATATCGAAGAGTTGGGGTTGGACTGGCTGAAAATCTGAGTTTATCGAAAGCTTGGTCTAAAATTCCCGAAAAATTATCTTTTTATGATTATATTGGTAATAATCTGGTAAAAGGGGGATTATTCAAAGCAGGTTCAATGGACAATGGGGATGGAATAGCTATTGGATGGTTAGGACACCCGATCTTTAGAGATAAAGATGGACATGAGCTTTTTCTACGTCATATGCCTACTTTTTTTGAAACATTTCTAGTAGTTTTGGTAGATGTAGATGGAATTGTTAGAGCCAACATTCCTTTTAGAAGAGCAGAATCCAAATATAATGTCGAACAAGTAGGTATAACTGTTGAGTTTTATGGTAGTGAACTTAATGGGGTCAGTTATAGTGATCCCACTACTGTGAAAAAAATATGCTAGACGTGCCCAATTAGGTGAAATTTTTGAATTAGACCGAGCTACTTTGAAATCTGATGGTGTTTTTCATTGTAGTCCATGGGGTTGGTTCACTTTTGGGCATGCTTCATTTGCTTTGCTCTTCTTCTTCGGACACATTTGGCATGGTGCTAGAACCTTGTTCAGAGATGTTTTTGCTGGTATTGATCCAGATTTGGATGCTCAAGTTGAATTTGGAGCATTCCAAAAACTTGGAGATCCAACTACAAGGAGACAAGCAGTTTGATACAATGTTGTTCTGGGATCTTCTATTTATACACACACACACACACACACACACACACACACACACACACACACACACACACACACACACAGATATATATATATATTCTATTTGATATAGTGTACTGAAGAAATTTGCACTTTTTTCATCATCCTTTCTTTGATTCTATCCTTTTGTAAATGATCCCCCTCTCAAAAAAATAGAAATAAAATAGGTGTGGAAGATATAATTATAAATTACAATCAAATCTATGGAAGCATTGGTTTATACATTTCTCTTAGACTCGACTTTAGGGATAATTTTTTTCGCTATCTTTTTATCAGAACCACCTAAGGTTTCAATGAAAAAAATGAAATGATTTTTCATTATCTTAATTGAAGTAATGAGCCTCCAACTATAAATATAGGAGGCTCATTACTTCAATTAGTCCTCGTGTTCTTCGAATGGATCTCTTAGTTGGTGAGAAGGTTGGCCAAAGGTGGTATATTAGGCATACCCAGTAAAGCTTACAAGTAAACTAGACATGAAGATGGCGACTAGGGTTGCTCTTTCCATTTTTAGATAATTTCAAGATCATAATGGATCTCTAATAAGATCATTTAATTGTTTATTTACAACTACAACAAAATGGTATACAAAGTCAACAGATTTTAACCAATGATTAAATAGAGTTTACGGCTATACAAACCATTGAGGATAATTCTAGTTTTGGGCCAAGACAAACTATTATAGGGGATTTATTAAAACCGCTGAATTTGGAATATGGTAAAGTAGCTCCAGGCTGGGGTACTACACCAATTATGGGTTTGGTAATGGCTTTATTTGTGATATTCCTTTCTATTATTTTGGAAATTTATAATTCTTCCATTTTACTGGATGAAATTTCAGTGAGTTAAGTTTTGTAAGAACTATGAAGTCCTAGGGTTTCAATAAAAAAATTACTTAAAACTCAGATTTATAGATTATTTTGATAGTTCGATCGTGAAATTTATTTGTTTTGGTATTTTTGGAATATGAGTGTGTGACTTGTTATAATTGATCATATTGGTAATACAGAGAATGAGTCTGTCATCTTTATCACGATGATTCTACCCCGTTGGATATTATTTGATTTATTTTAGTATCTTGAGCACGGAATATATAGAATAAAATAAATCAAGAAAAAAAATATTTGAGCTATGATTCATACCCACTATTTAGACTTCACGATTGGACTCAAAAAACAAAAGGTATTTCCGATAAATCAAATGATTTTTCTTTCTTTAGACTTATTTTGACCGAAATACAGCTGTCTCTATAGATTTTCTTGAGTTATTACATCTATTCATTAAATTATTACATCTATTCATTAAATAAGTGATGATCAAAGGGTTCTTACTCAGAAAGCTTTTGGGTTTATCTTAGAGCTTTATTAAATAAATCATCATGGTTATAGTATGAATCTGAAGTTTCAATTGATTATGGGGTGTCAACAAGAAAATTCCTATTAAATTCCTATTAATATTAATGAATATTAAAGCAAGAAACAAGAGTCAATCTACATTACATACAAAAAAATAACAAATCAAATAACAAATAAAAAAATAGGGAAGAGAAGATTCAAGAGTCCTATAATGATCAACATAAAAAAAGAGGGCCGAGCCAACTTGATTTGGCATTATAATCACAATGAAGAAATTTAGGATTTTTGTTATTTCATATCTTCGAGACAAATCGAACAAGTGGCTACAAAGTTTTGAGCTTTTTATTACTATTATGTTGAAAATCAGTATTTGTGTATTTATGTTTGAGCCATACGAGATGAAAATCTCATATATGGTTCTCAGAGGGGGAGTCTCCTATCTCAATAAAGTATATGATTGGTTCAAGGAATGTCTTGAGATTCAGGTGATTGCAGATGATATAACTAGTAAATATGTTCCTCCCCATGTTAACATATTTTATTGTCTAGGGGGGATCACACTTACTTGTTTTTTAGTACAAGTAGCTACGGGTTTTGATATGACTTTTTACTATCGTCCAACCATTACGGAGGCCTTTTCCTTTGTTCAATACATAATGACTGAGGCCCGCTTTGGATGGTTAATCTAATCAGTTCATCAATGGTAAGCAAGTATGATGGTTCTAATGATGATCCTTCATGTATTTCGTGTGTATCTCACAGGTGCATTTAAAAAACCCTGGGAATTAACTTGGGTTATAGGAGTGGTTTTGGCTGTATTAACTACATCTTATGGTGTAACTAGTTACTCTTTACCCTGGGATCAAATTGGTTATTGGGCCGTAAAAATTGTGATCGGTGTACCTGAAGCTGTTCCTGTAATAGGATTGCCTTCGGTAGAGTTATTACGTGGAAGTGCTAGTGTGGGCCAATCCACTTTGACTCATTTTTATAGTTTACACACTTTTGTATTGCCTCTCCTTACTACTGTATTTATGCTAATGCACTTTCCAATGATACATAAGCAAGGTATTTTAGGTCCTTTATAGAAAAAGAAAAGACAGATCATAGATATTTGTAATTGATGATATATTATTTCGAGAAGGAAAATAGTATTTCATTGCTACAAATATGGGTTATTAAAAAAATGAGACATATTGTTTGGATACTTCTCTTCAACTCCAAAGTATTGTATTCCTTATTTTATATGAATAGTTGAAGTGAATTTTCCAAAGAGAAGATGGATTATGGGAGTGTGTGAATTGAACTATTGATTGGGCCATGCAGATATATGATTTTTTCTGCCACGTTAGAATTCACAACCAAATGTGTTTCATATCCAACCACCATGTAAGTCTCTTATGTAGCAAAGGATAGGCTGGTTCATTTGCGAAGAATTTTTTCTATGATCATACCAGAATCATGTCATACATGAACAGGCTCCGCAAGATCTTGTAGAATAGAGAATAAGTGATGTGCCATGATTTTCTATCTATTTCACTTACTTATTTCTTATTTATAGTATACAAATGCATTCATTTCCTTTGCATTGATCCTGATCTATGATACTATTGGAGTGCAATAAAGGATCTAAAGAAAAATAGAGGCTGGACTTGATTAGATTAGTAACAAGTAAATACTTTGTATGTAAGAGAATTGAGATGTTGGTAGGATAAATGCCAACCAAAAAATATGAGACAATCCAAAAGGCAATTAATAATGATCAAAGATCAAATTAGTAACCCTACTTGGATATTGAGCATTTACGTCTAAAAACTAAATGCTTTGCAATGAATAGTTTTGCAACTTGCATTTAATAAATCTTTTTTTTCTATAGTATATAGACTCTTATTCTTATATAGAGTCATTATAATTCCATTATGTGTGGATATGTATGAAATATATATTTCATATGAATCTATTCCTGTCATTCCTTTTTGCTCGAGCCGGATGATGAAAAATTATCATGTCTGGTTCTTTTGGGGGATGGATCTATAAGAATTCATCTATCCCAATAATAAAGAAACCAGACTTGAATGATCCTGTATTGAGAGCTAAATCGGCTAAAGGGATGGGGCACAATTATTATGGAGAACTCGCATGGCCCAATGATCTTTTATATATTTTTCCAGTAGTAATTCGAGGTACTATTGCGTGTAATGTAGGCTTAGCAGTTCTCGAACAGTCAATGATTGGTGAACTGGCAAATCCATTTGCAACTCCTTTGGAAATATTAATCGAATGGTACTTCTTTCCCATATTTCAAATACTTCACACAGTACCCAATATGTTACTGGGTGTTCTTTTAATGGTTTCAGTACCAATGGGATTATTAATAGTAGCATTTTTGGAAAATGTTAATAAATTCCAAAATCCACTTCGTCATCTCATAGCTACAACAGTCTTTGTGGTCAGTACCATAGTATATCTTTTGTTAGGTATTGGAGCAACAATACCTATTGATAAATCTTTAACTTTAGGTCTTTTTCAAATTGATTCAATCATGAAATACCACAAGCCTAGGTATCTAAGGAATAGTCACTTCAAAGTGACTATTCCTTGGATACCTTAATTTTGTTTATTACGATCCATTCTATAAAAATATGGATTGTGTCGAAGATGACAAATTCTTTTTTTTCTAAAAATAAGATGAAATAATTCCAATGAATTTCAAATTCAAACTTTTCCTTTTCTTAGTTCTTAGGTAAAGCAACAGTGAAATGCTTCTATAGAGTGTCCAATATTTGTTTTACATATTCTAGGCGAAAATATTCAATTTTTATAAGATCTTCTTGACTCTTACTCAAAAGGTCTAATAATGTATGTATATTGGATCATTTAAGACAATTATAGGTCTTGGAAGGCAATTCTGATTGGTCAATAAAAATAGATTTCAATGGAATTCCCTTTTTGTTTTTCTTTAGATTATTTAATCTCTCTTGAAAGGTAAAAGGGGATAAAGTAAACTTGTTTTTATTTTCCTTGAAATGAGTGTCTTCTTCCTCTGTATGTAGAAAAGGAAGAAATAAATCAATCAAATTATGAGAAGCTTCATAAAGTGCTTCTTTAGGAGTTAAACTTCCATTTGTCCATATTTCTAGAAATAGTATCTCTTGTTTTTCATTCCCATTACCATAAGAATGAATACTATGATTTGTATTTTGAACAGACATGAATACAACATCTATAGGATAACTTCCACCTTGAGAGTTATTTATAGATTCATACGATATCAGCGATTGCTCTTGATTTGTAATCCAATGCAAAAATCAATCGGTTCTATTAGGTTAGATATATACTTTGTCATGCCAACTATTTCCACGGAAGGAGGTGAGATGTATCTTGAGCGGTTATGTACCTAGGACCCCTAACACAAATGGATGCATCTCTAATTCCATAGAGATTACTTCTCAATACAATTTCTTTCAAATTGAGTAAAATTTCATGTACTAATTCTTCAATACCTACTATTGTAGAATATTCATGTGATACATCCTTAGATTTTGCACGTGTGATACATGTTCCTTCTATTTCTCCAAGTAAAGTCCTTTGCATGGCAATACCAATTGTATCAGCCTGACCTTTCCTAAGCAGAGAGAGAATGAAATGACCATAATAAAGATGTTTACTCTATACTCTTGACACAACACACTTCCACTGTGGTGTTCGAGTGGATTTTGCTACTTCCTCTCAAACCATACTAATATTCTAATTTGTTCAAGTCATTGAATCATTTATTTCTCTTGATAGTTGTTTAATTTTTATTTCTACACACATCTTTTTTTAGGAGGTCAACATTCATTATGTGGCATAGGTGTTACATCACATACGAAACTTAATAGTATACCACTTCTACGAATGGTTCGTAATGCTGCATCTCTTTCGAGACCAGGACCTTTTATCATAACTTTTGCTCATTGCATACCCTGATCAATTATTGTACGAATAGCATTTACTGTTGTTTCTTGAGCAGCATAGGGTGTTCCTCTTCTTGTGACTTTGAATCTAGAAGTACCCGCGGATGCCCAAGAAACCACCCGACCACGTATATCTATAACAGTTACAATGGTATTGTTGAAACTTGCTCGAACATGAATAACTCCTTTTGGTATTTTACGTCCATTCTTACATGAACCAATACGTCCATTCCCACGAGAACCAACTTTTGGTATAGGTTTTGTCATATTTTATTATCTATCTCCTAAATATATGGAGATATCCATTTCATAGTAAAAAAAATGGATCCCCTACTTTTATTTTTACATTATAGGGATCCCCTCTCTACTTTAGTTTAGAATTAGAAAGTTTTTTTTTAAGATTAAAGATTATCCTATCCCTGTCTCTGTTTATGTTTTGGATTTAAAAAAATCACCATAATTTGTTCACATCTATAGATCAGTCGACACTTTTCACAAATTTTATGAACAGAAGTTCTTATTTTCATATTTCTCATTCCTTTATTCCTGAATCTACTTCTTGGAAGGAAAAAAAATAAGTCTCTTGAATTTTTTAACTTAACAAACAAGGACTGTTTAAAAAATCACTTAATCGTTTGACTCTTTGTTATGAATTCTATAAATTATACGTCCCTTGGTTGAATCATAATGACTTATTTTGATTTTGACTCTATCTCCAGGTAGTATCCATATAAAACTATGCCAGATTCTCCCTGAAACATAACCTAAAATTAGATCTTCATTATCTAAATGTACCTGGAACATACCGTTGAGAAGTGATTCAGTAATTAAGCCTTCATGAATCAATTTTTGTTCTTTCATTCCAGGTAACCCCCTTTAAGTATCAATGAGATAAAATTAGGATACTAGAGGCGGATCACCATATATAACACAAAATTTCTCCTCCAATTCTTTTTAGTTGAGCTTCTCGATCTGTCATTATACCTTGAGAAGTAGAAAGAATTACAATCCCTATTCCACCTAAAATCTTAGGAATTCGTTGATAGTTGGAATAGATTCGTAGACCAGGTCGGCTGATACACTTTAAAATAGTTCTATATACTCTATTACTAGTTCTTCTATGTTGCAGGGTTAAAACCAAGAAAATTTTTTGACTTTCTTGATCTTGATGTTTTCAAACATTTTCAATAAAACCTTCTAATAAAAGTATTTTAACAATGTTTTGATGATATTAGTAGATGCTATTCGAACCCTTCCTTTGTTATCCATGTCAGCATTTCTTATAGAAGTTATTATATCGACAATAGTATCCCTACCCATGATAAACTCAAATTATTCGTCTTCCAATTTGGATATAATCAACATGTTTATTATTATTTTATTATTTATTTTTCTTTACTATTTTTTTATTCAAAGTATATGCATGAGACACAATCTACTAATAATTTAATGATGAATTGCTCCATTTTTGGTACCCGTCTAGTAGTTTCATCTACTAGTATTTAGTATTTATAATACCTCGAGAGCTAGTGAAACTATTTTAGTAAAATTAAACTGTCTCAATTCTCGGGGAATCACACCAAAAACTCGAGTTCCTTTTGGATTTCCTTCTTGATCAATGACAACCGCAACATTTTCATCATATCATATTATCATACCATTGTCATGTTTGAGTTCTTTACACATACGTACAATTACAACTCTAGTTACTTCTGATCTTTCTAGAGGCATATTGGGCATTGCTTTCTTGATCATAGCAACAATAACGTCGCCAATATGAGCATATCGGGGATTACCGGCCCCTATGATTCGAATACACATCAATTCTTGAGCTCCACTATTATTTGCTACATTTAAAAGGATTTGGGGTTGAATCATACAATTTTTCTTTTTTAATTTGTTATTTCAATGTAGTAAAGAATGAAAAAAATATTATCTATCCAGAAATAAAGAAATCTTTTATTATTTGTTTTTTAATTCACAATATTCAATATAATAAATAGTCCTTTTGTTTAGTTTAGTTCTATGTTCCTATCCTGAAATAACAAATTGAGTTCATATAGGCATTTTGTACGCAGCTATTTCAATAGCGGCCCTAGCTACAGTTTTGAATACTCCTCCCATTTCATAAAGTATTTGACCTGGTTTAACAACGGATACCCAATATTCGGGAGATCCTTTTCTCGAACCCATATGTGTTTCCATGGGTCTTACTGTAATAGGTTTGTCGGGAAATATGCGTATCCATATTTTTGTCTGACTATGATCCAAGAGGGTTCAAGTGCCTGAAGAGCATATCTACCAAAACTAATATAATTGCCTCGACAAGATATTCCCCTCATTCTTCCTCTATGTTGTTTATGAAATTTGGTTCTTTTGAGGTTATAGTTGATGGTTCTTTTTTTTTTTCATTCCATCCCTACTGCAGAACCTGACATGAGAGTTTCTTCTTATCTAGCTCCTCGCGAATGAAACAATTCATTCAATAGTTTTAAACAAATAGTATTATATCAAATACTATTATAAAATATTTATATATGTATTTTATAATACATATTTATAATAAACATATAATAAATAATAATGCATTAAATCAGTAAACTAAGTAATGTGTTTGATATTGAATTTGTTTAACTGTCTGTATATACAATCAAGATACAAAGCTATATTTATATATTTATCTATAAATCTAGATGGAGGTATAGGTAATGTTTTTTTGTTTTATAATTATAACTATAACGATTATAATGAATCTTTTTTTATTCTTATTGAACTATGCCAAACAAAAAATATTGTAATTCAATAAATAAATATTTCATGGGCAAATATTGACTCTTTCTCATTTGTAGGTTGTTCAATCCATAACCTCTTAGAATAAATCAATTTATTCTTGGTTTGTTCTACCATCCTTCTCAATGAATCATTAGGATTCTATTTAAAACTAATACTAATCCTATGAGAACACAAGTTCCACTGTTCCCATAGCTTCTCCATTAATGGTCAGGTCTGAACTCTGCAATTGGGCTCTCAACAAAAATTTGTTTCCGAGTCAATCTTCTCAGTTCCTATTAACTCCGGGCTCTTATACATTATAGTATTGTATTAATTTTTAGAGTATTATTTTTTATATATTATTATATTTTTATATACTATTATATATTTTTATATACTATTATATTGAATTTTATATTCAGTATTGATGCTTTATCACATTGCCTTTCTAAAGATATGAGATAATTCATAGACCATACATATTGTAATCATATATCATTTTTTTTGTTTTCTCTTTCTATCATCTTTCATTTATCCACATCCCCTTATTTGTGTTTTACAACTCATAATTAGATTTTTTATGTTATGGGAGAAATTTAAGTTGCTACAACTATATTATCGATCCAGTCATATAGTGTCTATTTCTTGGGATCTCGAAAATATAAAGCAATAAGTTGGTTTTTTTTTATTATATATAGTTATTAAGTTTAGAGTGGGGTTCAACAATCTATGGAATCCTAACCCAACTCTAAACTTTAAACTTACTTTAAAGAAGGAGTCACACACTAAGCATAGCAATTTTACTCTAAAAAAATGGTCAATCAAATTTTTATTCAACCCTATAGAATTAGAGAATTAGAATTGAATTGCTATTTTTCTTTGATATTTCATAAATGAAAGAACCAATTAATAAATGAAAGAACAAATTTGTTTCTATTGCTAGACACTAGTCAGAACCAGAATGGCAAAACAAATAAAGAAAGGTCCATTAGTCCTCATCTACAAATATCCAAATTTTAACTCCTAATACTCCATAGATAGTTCAAATTGTATAGGAACAATGATCAATTTTAGCACGAATTGTTTGTAGAGGAACCCTCCCTTCTCTGATCCATTCGACACGTGCAATTTCTTTTCCGTCGATATGCCCTGCGAGTTACCCTTGAATTACTTTTGGGTCCGTTTGTTCAGTTAATTCAATTGCCTTTTTCATTGCCTTTCGAAATGAAACACTATTTTTTTTAATTGTAAAGCTATATATTCTATAAGAATATTAGGTTGTCTATAAGGTTTTTCAACTTTTGTGAGAGTGATGTTGATTCTTGGGTTTTTGAAATGAATCTCCTTTTGTATATTAACAAATTGGGGAATCCAATAAATATTATCATCTGGATCAAATCGATTCTTTTTCTAATTCCTATATGTGCAATTCCTTCGAAACCTGAGGGTATTCTCTTATTTTTTTGTACATAGTTCTTGATACAATTCCATATTTTTACATCTTCTTGTAGGCCCATAGAAATTTTTTTTGGTTTGCACAACCAAAAAGAATGATGACTTTGGGTTGTACCAAGTCTGAAACCAAGTCAATTTATTTTTTGTCCCATATTTTTTTCTAAATAGAAATCTAAGATTTATTTCAATTTAAAAATGACTTTTATTTATTTTTCAATACAATTCTTATATGGCAAGTAGGTCTTTTTAAAGGATAACTAAGTCCTTGAGCTCTAGGTGTCAACCTTTTTAGAATAGCACCTCCATTGACTTTGGCTTTACTAATAAATAAATGAGCTTTATTCATGTTCATATTATAATTTGGGTTTGCTGCTGTGAAATAAAGCAATTTTAAAATGAAAAAAGATGCTCGATAAGGTATGAGTTCCAGTATCATAAGTGCTTCTTCATAGGAATGCCCCCAAATTTGGTCAATTATTCTTCGAGCTTTGAAAACAGACGTACGTATATGTTGGGCTAAAACCTTAACTTTTGGACTTGAAGTCAAGTTTTTTATCTTTATCACAAAGCTATCTCCTACCAATGAATGATAACTACTTTTGCTACTTTACTAATATAGAAAATAAAAACAAATAAATTAATGACTAGATTTATTATCGTTTCTCGCATGTCTCGCGAAAGTCAGAGTAGGGGCAAATTCTCCCAATTTGTGACCTACCATCTGATCTATTATATAAATAGGTAAATGTTCTTTTCCATTATGAATGGCAATTGTATGTCCAATCATTGCGGGTATAATGGTAGATACCCGAAACCAAGTTACTATTATTTCTTTCTCCTCCCTCATGTTGAGTTTTTCCATTTTTCACGCTAAATGATTAGCTACAAAAGGATTTTTTTTAGTGAACATGTCAAAATGGATTACTCCATTATTTTTACATTTTAAACTATGTTCAATATCTCGATCTAATAAGGTAAGAATAAATACAATAATGATGAATGGAAAAAAGGGAAAATCCTTTAGCTAGGCAAGTGGATCAAGGTAGTGGATTGTGAATCCACCATGCACAGGTTCAATTCCCGTCATTCACCCATCACATTATTGCAAATTCCAAAAATTCAAATTTCAATATTCCTATTTACGACGATGAAGAATAAAACTATCACTATATTTTTTTCCTTTTCCTACTTCTTCCGAGCACAGGATAACCCCAAGGGGTTGTGGGTTTTTTTCTACCAATAAGGGCTCTTCCTTCACCACCCCCATGGGGATGGTCTACAGGGTTCATAACTACTCTTACTACGGGGCGCTCACCTAGCCAACACTTAGATCTGGCTCTACCCAAACTTTTTTGGTTCACCCCAACATTACCCACTTGTCCAATTGTTGCTAAGCAATTTTTGGATATCAAACAAACCTCCCTAGATGGTAATCTTAATGTGTCTGATTTACTCTCTTTTGCAATCAATTTCGCTATAGCACCTGCTGCTCTAGCTAATTGTCCACTCTTTCCAAATGTGATTTCTATGTTATGTATGGCCGTGCCTAAGGGCATATCGGTTGAAGTAGATTCTTACTTTTTATCAATAAAAACCCTTTCCCAAACTATACAAGCTTCTTCCAAAGCATACAGCTTTCTAGATGTATATGATGATATCTAGACAGATGGATCTTATATGAATTGTATGATGAAATACCACATGAGTGGATATATGGGAACCCAAATCTGCCGAATCACTCATGTTATGATCTTCTACATCCTAGGTCTCCCCGTTCCATCATCTGGCTTATGTTCTTTATGTAGCATTCAGACCAAATGACTCTATGAAATTATGTTGCTATTTTTACATATTTCGGGTAACGTAGCAGACATCTCTATTTTTCCCCCCCAAGATCTTTCTAATTACCTCTACTTAGATTTCAATTCACCTCTGACCATCAAATTAAATGGGAATAACCCACCTTCCTCTCTTTGAAAGAAGAGTGTTTCCCATTCTGTGCGTGCTTTAAACAATTTTATCTTCTCCATATTACCATATCTCTAGAGTCAATAATTTTCTATGAGGAACTACTGAACTAAATCACTTGCTGCCGTTACTCAATAGTTTTCTGTTGGTGTCTATCTCGTAGAGGTACTAAAATTGGATCAGCGATTGATTTCCAGGTTCCATTGTAAACCTAATTGGTTACTTCCAATTACATAAATCAATAGTTCAAACTGCACTCAAACGTAGGGCATTTCCCATTGATATAGGAACTTCTATACCAGAAACAATGGTATCTCCAATTATAGCCCCTTTGGGATGTAAAGTTTATCTCTTCTCACCATCCCCATAGTGTATGAGACAAATGTATGGATTTCGATTAGGGTCATATTCTATGGTTATGATTCTACCAGATTTATCTTTTTCATTCTGTCGAAAATCAATTTTATGGTATAGACGCTTATGACCTCCCCCTCTATGCCCTGTAGTAATGATTCCTCTCACATTATGACCTTTACACAATGATGTTATCCATAGATCAAATTATTTCATAGATTGGATTTCACTTGACTGTCTACAGTTCCATTGCATGTGCTCGGGGTAGAAGTTTTGTTAAATGTATCACCATGTTATTAAATATTTTGCTTTAAATTCTTTTCTCTATAAGAACCAATCCTTCCTAATTCACATCTTTGTTGAAAAAATTTATTTTGTAATTCCTTACATTAGGACTCAGAAAATATCGGATCCCCACCTACACAAGCAAATTGTTGGGAAAACTCTAAATAGCACTTTCTTTTGACCCAATCTTTTTTTCCTTATCATTTGGGAAAGACAAGAAAATTTCAGGGTAACAAATATTATCTAGAATTTCTCTTAGATTCAAACCCATAGCTGATGTTAAAACTAGAATAGATATTTCTTATTTCCTACTCACATAGGCCCATATCCTCGCTTTTCTATCAATTTCGAATTCCATTCTTCCTCCCCAATATGATATTATAGTACTAGTATAAATAGAAATTCTGTTATGGTCTAATTTTGAATGATAGTAAACACCAGGACTTTACAATATTTGATTGATCACAATTCTGTATATTCCATTTACTATAGAGGTTCCTAGCGAATTCATTAAAGGAATGGTTCCAATAAAAATGGTTTGTTCTTGCATGGCTCTACTGGCTTTCCAAATTAATCCCGTGAGTACATATAATGCAGAAGAATATGTGAGTGATTCATACACAACATCTCTTTCTTTTATCAAGGGTTCTACCAATTGATATGTTTCCACGAACAATTGCAATTCAATTTCTTGATCTCTATCTTCAATTTTAGGAAACTTATGAAGTTCTTCCATCAAGCCCTAATTAATGAACCTACAAAATCCCTCAAATTGGATTTGATTAAATCCAGGCATTGTACACATTTCCCCATTTCGATCCTAGAGCATTTTAATATTAAATTTCCTCTTTATTGAAAAATCCCCCACTCTTCATCGAACTATACGAATCGATCTAGCAATGATGGAATATATATTCAGTTTACTGAATCACATAAAATTTTAGGCAACCCCCATACATGTCTTTTATTCATATGTATCAAGTGAGAGGAGATGAAGGAATGAAGAATATTTTTGACGAGAACAAATAGAAATGAGTTGACAAAATATTCCTAGAAAAAAACCCTGCCACTTACCTTACATACACTTATAGAGTCTTGTATAGAATATCAAAATGGATCTCTACCTATTATGTATGATATTATGATCAAATTGGGTAGAAAAAAATAAATGGAATCAGAATTTAAGTTAAATTTAAATCTACTTCCACTTTTTATGATGATGAATGAGATAAAGACAAAATAATTGGTTAATGTTTAAAAAGAATTTGTAGATTCTTTTTTCATAGTAAAATGTATAGAATATAATTGAGGAATAGAATAGTATTTAGTAGGTGTATGGCGATCCGATATAGTTATCTAGCAATCTTCATATTGTATCCTTTTATTGTAGTTTTATTTTGGCAACCTAAATATGGAGCAGGTCACACTATATCATAATTCCTATTTTTTTATTCAATATATCCAATGAAAAAGTACCGCCACGTCCTGGGCCGTTGCAAGGAAAACTATAACAAAAATCCTTTTTATCTAGCATTAGCTTAGAACCACATGCATCTAAAGCACCTTTTACTAAAATCAATGTAGTTGTGTGCAAACCTAGAGCAATAGGATGACGGACCAAGAAATCTCCAGGACCTATTGTTAAGAAGAGTGAATTACTATTCTCATTAATGGCAATCAACTAGCCGAGTAACCATATGTTTCAACTCGCATTGAATGCTGGGCCATTCGTTGAAGATAAGAGTACATTGAACCCATATGAAGTCTTACGATGAGCAGATTATATCCATTAGGCAAATATGGGTTTGATCAAGATTTGTTTTTCCAGAGTACCAAAAGCGAGGATGACGTCATTATGAACATAATGTCCCAAAGTATGGAATCCCAGAAATAGGCTGGCCCAACTTAAATGAGATATGATAGCTTCTTTATGGTCTAACATTCTTGCTAATACATTATCCTCATTTTGTTCTGGATTATATTCTCTAATGAAGAATATAGCTACATGAGCAAAGGCTCTCATCATGATGAATCTTGTGATGTATTGGTGATGAGTATATAACACATCTTGAGTAGTAAAGTCTTATGCTATGAATGCATAAGCAGGCAAAGAGTACATGTGTTGAGCTACTAAAGAAGTAATAACCCCTAAAGAGGCTAGAGCAAGACCTAACTGAAAATGAATCAAATTGTTGATTGTGTCATAAAGGCCGTTATGCCCACATCCTAATCGACCCCCCAGGGGAATATGTGCTTCTAAAAGATCTTTGATAATGTGCCCAATCCAGAAGTTAGCCCTATACATATGACCAGAAATGAGAAAAAGAAATGCAATAGCTAAATAATGATGAACAATATCGATCATCCATAAACTTTGCGTTTGTGGATGGAATCCTCCAATAAGGGTTAGAATGGCAGTTCCCACCCCCTTGGAGGTACCAAATAAATGATTGCTGGAATCAAGGTTTTGTGCATAAAGATTCCACTAACCGGTAAAAAGTGGTTCCAATCCTTGGGGATGTGGTAATATGTTTAAGAAATTATTCCATCTGACATACTCCCCCCTAGATCCAGGAAAAGTGACATGAACTAAATGTCCTACCCAAGCCAAAGAACTTAGTCTGAAAAGTCTTGACAAATGATGATTGAAATGAGATTCGACATTTTTAAACCACAAAATGCTTGATCTCCATTTTGGTTGTAGGTGTAACCAACCCGCTATTAAAGATATACGAGAAAGACATAATAGAAAAGGAGCTCCAGTATAAAGATCTTTATTGGTGCATAATCCAATTGTATACCACCACTGATAAAGACCAAAATAAGCAATATTCACGGGGCTGATAGCACCTCCAGAAGTAAAGGCCTCTACGGCGGGTTGACCAAAATGAGGATCCCAAATTGCATGAGAAATAGGTCTTACATGTAAAGGGTCTTGTATCCATGACTCCAAATTTCCTTGCCAATCTACATGAAATACATTTCTGGATGTCCACAAAAATATTATTGCTAACTACCCAAAGTGAGAAGCAAAAATGTTCTGATAAAGACATTCCTCATTAATATCATCATGACTTTTGAAGCCATGTGCGGTAGCAATACCAAACCAAATATGACGAGTAGTGGGGTCCTGAGCTAAACCTTGGCTAAACCTTGTAAATCTTAATGCCATAATGCCTTTCAAATCCTCCTAGCCATTATCCTACTGCAATAATTCTTGCTAAGAAGAATTCCCATGTTGTGGCAATTCCACCCAGAAGGTAATGGGTTACTCCTACGGCACATCCTTGTACAATGCTCAAGGCTCTAGGCTGAGTAGCAGGAGCAACTTTTAATTTGTTATGAGCCCAAATGATAGATTTGATGAGTTCTTGCCAATAACCACGACCATTGAATAAGAACATTAAACTGAAAGCCCAGACAAAATGAGCACCTAAGAAAAAAAGATCATATGCAAATAATGAAGAACCATAAGACTAAATTACCTGAGATGCCTATGCCCATAAGAAATCCCATAACCACCCATTAATAGTAATGGAACTTTGTGCAAAGTTTCCTCTTGTGATATGGGTTACCACTCCTTGATCACTTATAGTGCCCCAAACATCCGACAGCATTTTCCAATTGAAATGGAAAATTACTATCAAAATTGCATTGTACATCCAAAATAGACCAAAGAAGACATGATCCCAGGTAGACACTTGACATGTTCCTCCTCTTCTAGGCCCATAACAAGGGAAATGAAAATCAAGATTTGCTTTATCAGGTATCAAACGGGAACTACGAGCAAAAAGAATGCCTTTTAGTAGTATCAATACAATCACATGGATCGTAAATGCATGGATGTGATGGACCAAAAAGTCTGTGATTCCTAATGGAATAGGTCAGAAAGCTACTCTGCTACCTACTACTACTAATTCATCACCTCCCCAAGTTAAGCTGATACTTGTTGTTGCACTAGGAGCTATTACACCCGGCACTAAAGCAGGGGTGTTTTGTACCCATTGAGTGAAGATGGGTTGGAGTTGTATAGCGGTATCTAAAAACATATCTTGGGGATGCCCTAAAGCACTCATGGTATCATTATGAATATATAAGCCAAAACTGTGAAACCCTAGAAATATACATGCCCAGTTAAGATGTGATATGATTGCATCACAGTGCCTAAGGACACGATCTAATAGATCATTGTATCGAGTAATTGGATAGTAATCTCTTACCATAAAAATAGTTGCATGTGCAGCAGCACCAACTATGAGAAATCCGCCGATCCACATATGATATGTGAACAGTGAAAGTTGTGTACCATAGTCAATAGCTAAGTATGGATAGGGGGGCATGGAATACATATGGCGAGCTACAACAATGGTTAAAGAACCTAACATAGCTAGGTTAAGAGCTAATTGAGCATGGCATGATGTTGTTAAGATTTCATAAAGGCCCTTATGACCGTAGCCTATAAATGGACCTTTATGGGCTTCTAAAATGTCTTTAAGGCCATGGCCAATACCCTAGTTGGTCCTATACATATGAACAGCGATCAAGAAAAGAATTGTAATTAGTAAATGATGATGTGCTATATCTCTCAGCCATAGACCTCCCGTTATTGGATCTAATCCTCCACAAAAACTCAGAAATTCTATGTATTTTGACCAATTCAAGGTTAGAAAGGGGGTTGCTCCCTCGACAAAACTAGGATAAAGTTGAATCAAAAGATCTCTATTCAAGATAAATTCATGAGGAAGTGGTATCTCTTTAGGATCAACTCCAGCATCGAGAAATTGGTTAATAGGTAAAGATACATGGATTTGGTGTCCTGCCCAAGAAAGAGACCCAAGTCCTAGTAACCCCACTAAGTGGTGATTCAACATAGATTCTACATTTTGGAACCAAGACAATTTTTGCACTGCTTTGTGATAATGGAACCAACCGAAAAAAAGCATTAAGGATGCAAAGACCAATGCAACAATTGTGGTACAATAGAGTTGTAATTCACTAGTTATTCCATATGCTCACCAAATCTGAAAAAAACCAACGGTTATTTGTATTCCCTGAAAACCCCACCTACATCACCATTCAATATTTCTTGACCTACTATTGGCCAAACCACCTGTGCATTGGGTCCAATGTGAGTAGGATCACTTAGCAATGCTTCATAATTGGAAAAACAGGCACTATGGAAGCACATGCTGCTCAGCCAAAGAAAGATAATGGAGAGTTGACCAAAATGAGCACTAAATACTTTTTGAGAGATCCCCTTTAAATCACTGGCATGACTATCAAAATCATGAGCATTAGCATGTAGGTTCCAGATCCAAGTGGTAGTATCGAGACCCTTAGCTATTATTTTTGAGAAATGGCCGGGTCAGGCCCATTCTTCGAAAGACATTTTTATAGGATCCCTATCTACAACAATTTTTACCTTTGGTTCTGGTGAATGAATAATCATTAAGTCCTCCTCTTTTCAGACAACACATACAAAGAGACTTGCCAATAGTCATATTTTTAGTGAACCTCTGAAAGATGGCTATTTTATTTAATTTATGATAAGTCCCTTTTTTTCCTATCTCCCATCCATCTATTTAGTTTTTCACTAGAGCAATTATGATATCCAAGTCAATCTGGGGCAAGTGTTCGGATCTATTATGACATAATGATTAGGTGCCTAATAGACAATTTAAAATCTTGTAAAACCTTTTCTCATAAAACCCTTTCCTAGTGTGATGAAAAAACTATTTTTTGTGCAACCTAACTTAGTCTAATATATTTCTATTTGAATGTATAAATGCCCATATGTATCTACTTCTGTGGAACATAATATCTTAATTACTGTAGTGTATTACATTACATTAAGAATCACAAAATAATTCATTAGAATTAATAGGATTCATTTCGGTATTTATATTTAGTCATTCAAAGGTATTCTTTCCTTTATTAGATTAGTTTTCTGTACTCGTATCTCCTTTATCCATATAAGATACCATACAGTAATGATTTTAGAAGTAAGAGATATAATGAAATTTTGATTGGATCTTATCGTAGGATATGTATGATCTATTTTATTTGATTAGTAGATCCAACAATCAATTGTAATGAATTACAAATTTTATTTGAATTCTAAATGCCTCGTATTCTTCAACCAATTATGTGCTTCAATATAATTATTCAGGGTAAGCGCTATAGCCTATTTCCAATACTCAGCAGCTTGATTGAACTAAGCTTCTGTGATTTTAGAATCACCCTATAGAATGGCCCATTCTTGTTCGTTGGAATAGGTGAGTAAATTCCTTTCCTTAGAACTGTACTTGAGAGTTTCCTACCTCATACGGCTCAGTAATTGATTCTTTTGGCATCCCATCTTAATCTATACTAACTGTATTAGATTTTTAAGAAATAAACCCCCCTTAACAAAAAAAAGAGGGTGGGGGGTGTTAACAATAACTAGGCAGATGAAGTTAATTAACTAAGTTTCAAACTCTAATTTTCTTGGTCAAAAATCTATTTTATCTTTTCTCCCCCCATTCTGAAGAATGAAGCATAGAGATATTTCCTTATCTCATTACATTGATTTTTCTGAAAAGGGAACTATCTCATTTTCATATATTAAATTTATATAGAATCTCTGAAAAGGACTTTCCCTCCATAAGAAAAAAGAACTTCCTATCTTTGGGATCTAACACTACACCGCTGCTCAATATCTTATACCTTAGTGTATCGACTTTATTACATAAGTTGATTACTTCCCATATCCTAAAGTATAAGTAAGTAGTTCTTAACCGTATTGATCCAATAGCTTACTAATTGATCTTTACGGTGCTTTGTCTATCAATTTGATCCATTACCCATAGAATATAGTATATAGGCATATCTATTTCTTCATATTTTGGTTCTTGTGAAGTCTCTTTCCTTACTACAGCTGAGAAAAATTGTTTCTTTGGATGATGCATATGTAGAAGGCCTTTTTTATAGTATTTACTTTACTAGCCAATTTGATCCTTTTTTTCCTTGTTTCTATAGTGGACATAGCCACACATAATGATAGATTATGGACATATTATTAAAAGCTTATGGTAAGAATGGATTTAATTCTAGTGCCTGGAAATAATATTCCAAAGCCTTCATATGTTCTCTGTTACTTGTGTGTATAAGGCCTATGTTGTAGAGTATTTAACTTCGATCATAGGGATCAATTTCTGGTCACGTAGCTTCATAATAATTTTGTAAAGCTTCCACATAATTTCCTTCAGATTGAGCTGACATCCGTTACTATCATTCATTCTATTAAAAAAAATCTCCATTCCAAAACCATACATGAGATTTTCATTTCATATGGCTCCTCCCTTCAGTGCATAGTACTAAGTAATCCATGGAATCCAAATTTTACTATTCTCATTATATTATGAACTAGCAAAGGCTAGTATTTTTACAAGAAATCTCTAGCCAGCCTCCCTGTAAGGTAAGAGGTTTTTCTTTCTTAACAACAATCTAGTTCTATATAGAAATGGTAATTCCAGTAATTTCTTTGTCCCCAATGCCCCCTATTTTAGGAATCAGTCACTTCAACGATCTTTGATGGTTATATGGATATCCAAAGCACAAACAAGATGGATGTCTATTGTCCTAACCATTCTTCTTAGTCCCAATACCAATAAGTAAAGGGATAATTTATAACAAAGTTTTCATCTTGTTGATTCCTAAGTGTAGTGCTTCTTTCCTTATGCCGCCTATGGGTACTAGTGAAATAGAATTGACCTACAATACATAACCTATAGGGGTACCCTTTTGCTTAATACTGAAATTGGCAATTTTAAGCATTTGAGGCTGCATTTCCCTAGAATACACAAGAGAAGGAATTATTCTATCTCCAAACTTCACCTTCACCAAATGTAGGTTTATTTCAATAATTTATTTCTTTCCATCTTGAACCTCACCCCTTTTTGTAAGATTGAGAGGGCTAAAAAAATAAGAAAAAAGAATCAAATTGCACCATCTCTGTAATAAGTAAATGCCTTTTTTTCTCCCGAAGTTGTCGGAATTATTCGTAATAAGATATTGGCTACAATTGAAGAGGTCTTATCAATAAAATTTTCATTTATCCAAGATCTAGGCATAATTAATTAGCAATCTATTCTATAATTTTCCTCATTACCCCGAGAGGTACTGATCCCACAAACAAAGGAATTCTATAGTACAAGATAACATAAAAACTAACATACTAATTTAGTTCCAAAAAAAAATGTGAACCCTTCACTCAAATTATAAATTGAAATTATGCTTTTGGTAAGGAGAGATATGAAATGGAAAGAGCATTTTGAATAAGAGCTTTTGATGTTTGTTTATTCTTCGTAGTAATAATATCTATGGCCTTGCAACAATAACTTGGTATATCCACTATACGATTATCAACTAAAATATGTCTATGATTAACTAATTGCCTGGCTCTGGGAATAGTCGAAGTCATACCCAATTGAAAAAGGATGTTATCCAAACACATCTCAAGTAGTTGTAATAAAACTTGACCTGTTAACCCTTTGGCTTTTTCAGCGATATGTACATATCTAAGTAATTGTGCTTCTGTCAAACCATAATGAAAATGCAAATTTTGTTTTTCTTCTAGATGAATACGATATTGTGATCTTTTCCTAGAATGTGATTGGTTTTTAAGATCACTTCCAGATCTAAGCTTTTTACTAGTTAGTCTTGGTAAAGCCCCCAGATGGTGTATTTTTTGAAACGAGGTCCTCGGTGATGAGACATAAAAAAAAGACTCCTTTTTCTTATTTTACTGACATTTCATTTCTTCATATTACATTACAGAATAAATCTAAATAAAAACTAAACTAAACAAGAAACAACGTAAAGCTAAAATGGATTTATTGAAGTACTACAAACAACTATTGACATACTACAAATCAAATAAAATAGAATGGAATAAATTGTATCAATATACACATTTTTTGTATATACAGGAAATAATGTATATACTAAGAAATTTAGACTCCGTCTTCAGATTTGTTCTATACAAATCTAATTCCTCCATTTTGTATTTTTTGATTTCTAGTTATAAGTTATCACCACATAATAGATCTGATTGGTGATCCAACATTTGGGGAAATGGAAAAGGGGGATTGTCAATCATGGAAAAAAGTAGATAGAGAAAAAGCCAGCAATCAAAGTCGAACCGATGACCATCACATTACAAATGCGATGCTCTAACTTCTGGGAAAGAGGGCTCACATAACAGAAATGTATAGGAATTCTATAAAGTACTTGATTTTAGTTAGCTATTAATAAATTCATAATTTAATACTAAAATACTCAAATTCATTTACAATTTTAATTTCGTAAATTAACTTTAATTATCTAATAACTATCACTATAATATAAGTATTTAATAAGTACTTTATAAGTATAATTTGATTTAGTATTATATTATGATATTTTTTCATTTAGTATTATATTATTAAATAAATTATTAAATAATTAAATATTCAAAATAATTCAATATATATTTTATATGATTAAATAAAATATCATGACATGATATTATCGAACTTGAAATTTTGACTAGAAAAAAATGGAATTATTTTTTAGAGTAGTTATAGCAAACTATATTAATTATATTAACTACTGGATCAGTTCTCATATTAGAAAAGAATAAGAAAAGGAGAATAAAGATACAAGAATGACGTATTCTTCTGGTTTCATTTAGCAACATAGGAGATAAGAAAGAATGAATATCGACTATTCTAGTATTGCAAATTGTGCTGTAAAATTGAAAGAGGGGGGGAAGCATATATATCTGGGATATATGTATCCATATTGAATTGCAGATATATCAATAATAGAATCAGTTCTGATTGAAACAAATATAGTTTATCCAATAAAGATGAAATAATAGAGGGTGGCAAAAAATAAAATAGCAATATACATTTTTCCAATACAATATAAGAATCATTATCTAATGAATTCAATGGTTTCAAGATAAATCAAAGAAGTAGAAAGGGGGATATGGTGAAATTGGTAGATGCTACTGACTTGATTGAATCGAGCCTTGGTATGGAAACCTACTAAGTGCTAACTTCCAAATTCAAAGAAACCCTAGAATTAAAAATGGGCAAATCCTGAGCCAAATCTTTATTTGAGATTTGAAAGGTTTGGTTTATCAAAAAAACTAGAATCAAAAATCAAAAAAGGATAGGTGCAGAGACTCAATGGAAGCTGTTCTAATGAATAGAATTGATTATGTTATGCTAGTAGTTGGACTCCCTCCATCAAAATTATGAAAAGGGGTACTCTATATACCCAATACGTAAGTACACATACTGACATATCAAATGATTAATCATGACCCAATTCCATTATATATATAGATATGATATATATGTATATGACGTTATATATGAAATGAATTGAATATATATGATTTGAAAAAAAAAATGCAACATCAGTTAGGAATCTATTCCAACCAAAGTTGGAAGTTGAAGGAAGAATCGAATATTTAATGATCAAATCATTGATTCCAAAGTCTGATAGATCTTTTGAAAAATGAATTAATCAGATGAGAATAAAGACAGAGTATCATTCTACATGTCAATACTAACAACAATGAAATTTATAGTAAGAAGAAAAATCCATCAACTTAAGAAATCGTGGGGGTTCAAGTCCCTCTATCCCCAAAAATCCCATTTTACTTCTTTTTTATTTCATCAAGGATTCAAATAAAAAATAAATAAATAAGCTTTTGGAAGATGTAAAAAATTCAGGAACTAAGTAAGATTTAAAAATATTTTTTGGTTATTGACATAGATACAAATACTCTACTGTAGTAGAATGATGCGTAAAAAATGGTCGAGATAGCTCAGTTGCTAGACCAGAGGACTAAAAATCCTCGTGTCACCATTTCAATTCTGTTTCCTAACATCCCAATACTATATCACCTCAATATTTATACAAATTCTCACTTAAAAGGTAAATATATATCTAAAATAAATAAGTTGGATAAAAAGTTTCAAAAATCTACAAGAGTTGAAGGATAGCAATAGACAAGATGCATTTCAGACATAGTACAAATAAAATTCGATCCCTTTTCATTTTTTTCATATTTCTATTCTATGTCTTCACTCCTACTTACGTTACTTTACTAAGTGATGTGCACAGTACAAGGTTTATGGTACAGAACTTTTTTTATTCATCTTATTTATAGTTTCTGCTCATATGAGATATCTTACAAATGAAATTATGAGATATCTTATAAAAAGCCTTTTTTTATTTTAGCCCTTCCATAATATGAATTAGAGTCTGGTTACTCTATTTCATTTAGAAGAAAATGTAAAAATATTCTTGATTTGACTTAAATGAAGTCTGGAGTCGTGTCATAGAAGTAAACATAAGTTTCTTATCATTCAATGAGCATCATGTATTTCATAGAAATTGGGGGTAATATAGTCCTTATGTAGGGGCCAACCTATCCAACTTTCCGACATCCAGATACCTTTAAGATGTAGATGATTATCATAAGAGATTCCTAACATATCATAGGATTCCCGCTCTTCAAAATCCGAAATTTTCCAAATCCAGAAAATAGATGGGATTCTAGGATTATTCCTTGATACAAATACTTTTATACATACCTCTTATGCTTTATCTATACCATTTTCTATTCTCATATGATGATATACACCAGCTGAAAATCCACTTGGTGCTACATCATAGGCACACTGGGAACGTAAATAATTGTAATCATATATATATATATAATAATAGCAATGGAGTCCCAATCCTCTGTTTTTATTTATAAAGTCTCTATTCCTTGATAGTCGAAGCCCAAGGATCTATGACCAAGCTCATGCTTGACTAGCCAATCAGATAAATGACCCTGCATCTTCTTGATTTCTCCAATATTTATTTGTACTTGTACAAGTATTTCTCAATTTAGAATGAAAATTTTGAAAGATTGACTTGCTCTTTCTCATTCTACACAAGAAAACCCTACCTAATTCACTAATTCATAGGAAGATACTGAATTTTGAAATTTGCAAAATCTTTCAGAAGGTATTTCTGAAGTATATGATGATTGATAGAACAATCCTTGATCGTAATTTCCAGTATGAGTACTGTGTCGAACATAAAACTTGTGATTAGTAGTAAAACATCGACTTTCCCATTGAGTCATAGTTCTATCTTCAGGGAGTTCTCGAGATATCTTCTTATGAAGTTTTGTTATAGCATCTATAACTACCTCTGGTTTAGGGGGGCAGCCCGGCAAATAGACATCCATAGGAATTAGCTTATCGACTCCCTGAATAGTACTATAAGAATCAGTACTGAACATTCCTCCTATAATAGTACAGGCTCCCATAGCAATAACAAATTTTGGTTCAGGCAGTTGTTCATATAATCTAACTAAATAAGGAGCCATTTTCATTATTACTGTGCCGGCTATTAAAATTAGGTTTGCTTGCTTAGGACTCGATCTTGGTACCAATCCATAATGATCAAAATTGAATCGCAAGCCTATTAATGAAGCAAATTCAATGAAACAACAACTAGTACCATAGAGAAGCGGCCATAAACTAGAGAGTCTTGACCAATTCGAAAGATCATTCGATGTAGTTAAAATAACTGAATTGTGGGTCATTTGGTCAAGTAACAGAAACTCAATCAAATTCATAACTGTCTCAATTGTAATCTTTTTTTATTTTGATTGTCTAAATATTTAGCTAAAACCATTCTAATGCTCCTTTCCACCATGCATAAACTAACCCAACAATTGGGATAAATAGGAAAATGAAAGCTTCTATAAATTTAGATACGTGCAATACATCAAACCTCATTGCCCATGGATAAAGAAAGACTATTTCAATTTCAAAAACAACAAAAACTAGAGCAAACATGTAATAGCATATTTGGAATTGTAACCAAGCATCTCCAATAGGTTCTATACCCGATTCATAACTAGAGAACTTCTCTGGTCCTTTACAGATTAGGGTTAAAACTCCAGAAATTAGAAATGCCAAGATAGGAATAATGCTTGATATTATAAAAAATTCTCAAAAAATATCATATTCGTGAAGCAAAAACATAAATGTACTCCTATTAATCTGGAATATGTTGAATTATTTGATTCTGGATTGGGATCATCAATTCATCTATGGAATTTCTTAGTCAAAACAAGAATTGATTTTGATCGAATCAAACTGCATAGCTTAGAGTTTGTTTGTTGTATGGTAGGCATGTCTTGTTTAAGGATTCATCCAATGGAGTACCGCTTAGCATTTCTAATGAAATAGTAAACACTAATAAACTGAGAAGAACGAATAAATAGAACTATAATATTATTTATTATTATAATATAAGGATTATTATAATATAGGGATTACTAAGGTATAAGGATTATAAGAACAATGAATATCTATTATCAATAAATATATAGAATCACACATTATTGAACGATGCGACAAATTAAATCCCCAATCCAACTTGTAGCATCGAATATAGTTGAAGAGAGGTTGATACATTTAGGGCAAGGATTACTACAAATACAAGGGACTTCAATTCAATGGAGGTTCTGACAAAAAACAATTAGTCAATTCAATGGAGGTTCTGACAAAAAACAATTCATCAAATATAATTGAATACTATCAAATATAGCATCGAATATAATTGAATATTATCAATTCAATGGAGGTTCTGACAAAAAACAATTAGTCAAGGGACTTCTACAAATACAAGACTAAGAATAGGTCTCAATCCATGTGACTTAGGATTAAATTTGGTTGGGTTGGGTTCGAGTTTCTAGACAGGATCGATCATGTCATGATTTTTACTTCATAAATTGACTGGGATTGAGTATACCAGAAAATCAAATGTATCACTAACTCTTTGATCGTGGATAGGAAAAGAAATTAATCCATGAGGATTAATAAAAATAAATAAGTATGGACATCTTAGGTTATGCCAAATTTGACAAATACCAATAAGATCCGTTAGAGTGGATTATTTTTTTCTTGTCGCTATACATACGTAACTACGTAATACTTTCATTTCTATAGATTGACTGATCAATTGGTCTATCAATAAATAAAATAAGGAGATGAAAACTATTATAAACTCAAAGAAAATATCTATACAAAAATACAATCTATTAGAGCTATACAAATTCGAACCATAGACCTTCTTGGTAAAATAGACCAAACTTATTAGTATATTATCAAAATGATTCAAACTATTTCAAAGACCCAACATGCATTTTGTTGCATTGGGCTCTTTCATTAATTGATGTAAAGATCAGTTCGTCCACCATATTTTTTTCTTCACAAGAAGATAAAAAGATAATAAGATGTCTCCATGTGCTCTAATTCATATTCATTATTTGAATTCTGATTTAGGAGCAATACCGAAGTCTCTCAAGGTAGGATTACTTTGACTGAGGTCTGCCTCCAGCCTAGATCAACCAAAGTTAAATGGAGTTTCTATCACTCCTCTGCAAGAGTCAAATATGAGACTTCATACACCTTAAAGTTCATAGGATGAAAAGAGATGTTTTTGAGGTCCTTATACTCATTATGCCTAGCATTGAATGTGGATTGGGTATTTACCCTATCAATTATCAAATCAATGGTAGGTTTTCTATTTGGCACTTAAATTTGCACTAAATCTAAATTAGACTAAATCAAACCAAATAAAATATATGTCAGACTATTGTTCTCTTGTTCCTCAAATATATAGAGTGAAGACATCGATTTTTGATCACAATAAGATCAATTATATTCATTGTATAATTGGCCTCTTTTGAAAAGCATTGGCACATGTGTAAATGGGGTGCTCTACCTAACTATGCTATAGCCCTTGCCCTTGTCATAGATATCTTAACATATGGATAATTTCTTGTCAAGATGGATAGTCCATGATCCCACATCGTATGATAGCTTTGCGATTGGTTTACTATTTTAACAAATTGGAATTGCTTAGAAATACTATTCTATCTATAATCCTCAGAGTGATAGGTCTTTTGTGGTGATAAATGACCTACTTAACCCAGTGGTTAGAGTATTGCTTTCATACGGTGGGAGTCATTTGTTCAAATCCAATAGTAGGTAGAACTTATTAAATACTGGAGTGGAGTAAATGGTATTTAAAGTCAATGGTATCTAATAAGTTTTTCTACCCATCTTTTTTTTTGGTATCTAATAAGTTGTATTAGACTTGATTGTGTTCAATTGGTGGAATCAAAATGTAATAATTCTTTTGAAGATTTTGTTGTATTTTGTTGACTAGGAGGAAATTGTTGAGTTTTAGATGTCTTGAACTCTAATTAGAGTTTGAGTTAAAGTAGGAATCCAAAGTTGGATTTAGATTTATATTATTAGGAGTTATAATTGAGTAAAACTCTGACCCAATAAAGGTCTATAAATATGTTATAATACATAGGGCTTATGTGTGGCGTAGTATTGAGGTTGAACTAGAGAGAAATAGAGAGAGAGGAATAGAGAGAATAAAGAGAAGAGAAAAAGAGAGAATGTTGGCTCTCGTGTGTGGATCTTTCTAGTGCTTCTTGGTGGTCTCTCATGGTGGTTCCTCGTGGTACTCTCTTGGAGATTCTCTCTGAAGGTGGAGGCATTATCTAGACTTGGAGAAAGAGTTTAGTTGAGTAAGAAAGAGTGAAGTCCTTTTGTAAACTCTTATAAAAGCCTTTATCTATTGATAGTGGATCTCCCGTTGTCTTATCTTGTTATTTTCTTTTATCTTGTATTACTTCTCATTTTTTTTGTTGTTTGAGAATAAGGTGATTCGTGAAACTTTCGCTACGAATCCCAACAATTGGTATCAAAGCCTAGAAGCAAACAACCAAGATGGCAAAGTCCTTACTCAAGGTGGAGAAGTTTGACGACAAGATAAATTTTGCCTTATGGCAAAAGAAAATGAAGGCGGTTCTTACTTTTCAAGGTCTGCAAAAGATGTTAGAGGGAAAAGAAAAGAGGATAGTTAAGATAAGTAATGAAGACTGGGAGGAGATAGATCAAAAGGCATTGAATTTAATTATTCTAAGCTTGACTGATGAGGTTTTGTATAATGTCATTGATGAAGAGACGACGATGGACATCTGGACAAAACTCGAGAAGTTGTACATGTCAAAAAGCCTCATGAACAAGTTCTACCTGAAACAATAGTTGTACGGACTGTGTATGAGCGAAGGTAAGATTATCAATGATTATCAATGATTTGCTGAAAGTTGATGTGAAGTTTGAAGAGGATGATAAGGCACTGATTCTCCTGATGTCTCTTCTTGCTTCATGCGATCATATTGTGACCACAATTCTTTATGGTAAAGAAACTCTCAAGATGGAAGATGTGACAACTAGTATTCTTTCTAATGAGAGAAGGAGAAACTCCAACATTAATATGGAGTTTGGTGAAGGATTGGTGACTCACGAAAGAGGAAGATTAAGAGAGCGTGGAGAAGGTAAGCAATGGTCCAAATCAAAATTGAAGGCGAAAGTACAATGCTATTCATGTAAGAAGTATGGTCACATTAAACGATATTGCCCTGAATGTGGGAAGACAGAGTCCTCCAATATGATGATGGCAATAGTGGATGATACTTCAGATAATAGTGCGGATGGAGACGTTCTTGCAGTATCCATAGAAATCGGCACTTCTGGTAAGTGAATTTTAGATTCCGATAGTTCTTATCATATTTGCTCCAGGAAGGATTGGTTTACTTCTTTTGAGGAGAATAAGAAAAAAAAGTACTTTTTGGTTGGGTGATAATTCAGCTTGTGAGATCGCCGGTGTGGGAACAGTCAAAATCCAGATGTTTGATGGAGCGATTCGTACTCTTACTGGGGTAAGGCATGTCCCCAAGATGCGAAGGAATCTAATTTCACTTGGTGTACTGGACTCAAAAGGCTCTAATTATTCAACAAGAGATGGAGTCATGAAGGTGACACGTGGTATTAGAATCCTAATGAAAGGTGAGAAGTGCGGCAATGTTTATCGATTAATAGGGAACACCATTGCAGGTGGAGTTCCGATAGCTACAGTAGTGAAGAGGAAGCATGATACTCGGAGTAATTTGATAGGAGATAAATGTTCTCCTCGAATTACTTCTACTACAGCAGCAGATACAGGTCATCCGAAAAGCTTCCAAAAGTACAAGACTATAGGCATGAAGAGCAAATTCGAGGTTGGCTCGAGTTCGCATCTTGAAATTAGCTGAATAAGCTAGTAGCCCAGGGGCAGGGGCTAGATGAGAGATGACGGCTGAAGATTCATGATCATGGCATGCCCGAGTTCAAGCCAAGGTGGAGATTGTTGAGTTTTAGATGTCTTGAACTCTAATTAGAGTTTGAGTTAAAGTAGGAATCCAAAGTTGGATTTAGATTTATATTATTAGGAGTTGTAATTGAGTAAAACTCAGACCCAATAAAGGTCTATAAATATGTTATAATACATAGGGCTTATGTGTGGCATAGTATTGAGGTTGAACTAGAGAGAAATAGAGAGAGAGGAATAGAGAGAATAAAGAGAAGAGAAAGAGAGAGAGTGTTGGCTCTCGTGTATGGGTCTTTCTAGTGCTTCTCGGTGGTCTCTCATGGTGGTTCTTCATGGTACTCTCTTGGAGATTCTCTCTGAAGGTGGAGGTGTTGTCGAGACTTGGAGAAAGAGTTTAGTTGAGTAAGAAAGAGTGAAGTCCTTTTTGT
This sequence comes from Trichopus zeylanicus subsp. travancoricus, assembly GCA_005019695.1. Taxonomy (NCBI): domain Eukaryota; kingdom Viridiplantae; phylum Streptophyta; class Magnoliopsida; order Dioscoreales; family Dioscoreaceae; genus Trichopus; species Trichopus zeylanicus. Next base: position 41,510 of record RXID01016625.1, read on the forward strand.
AAACTCTTGTAAAAGCCTTTATCTATTGATAGTGGATCTCTCGTTGTCTTATCTTGTTATTTTCTTTTATCTTGTATTACTTCTCATTTCTTGTGTTGTTTGAGAATAAGGTGATTCGTAAAACTTCCGCTGCAAATCCCAATAGGAAATAACATTGATAGCCTCTACTTGTGTCCTAGCTTGTCTAAGAGCTAGATTCGCCTCAATTGCTTGTCTTTTACCCTCAGCTCTACTCAAGTTAGCTTCAGCTATTTCAAGAGCTTGTTGAGCTTCTTGCCGATCAATGTCAGTACTCATCTCCGCATCATTTCGTAAAATGGTGATCTCATTATTACCTATTCTAGGAAAATCGCCCATTAGAGCCACCATTAACCATTGGTCATTAGGCATATTCTCAGAAGACCTATATCCACGACCATGGCAATAGAACCATGGTTTGGTAATATGCCAATTTGCCCACTATTAATAGATAAAATTATTTCTTTTACTTACGAATCCAAAATAATTCGATTAGGAGTCAATACACAAAGATTTAAGGTCATTTCTTGCTCTCCACTTCTATGTTTATAGCTTTGGTGGTAGCTTCATTGATGTTACCCACCAAATAAAAGGCCTGTTTGGGAAGACTATCTAATTCTCCAGAAAGGATGAGTTGAAACCCCCTAATTGTTTTTGCCAGACCAACATATTTACCCGGAGAACCAATAAATACTTTTGTCATGAAGAAGAGTTGTGATAAGAAATGCTCAATTTTTCATGCTCTTGAAGTTCTTTGTAATGTTGTGAAGTTTGCTTAACTTTTTGTGCAATTTCATAATGTTCCTTGCCAACAATTCGAGGCTGCAACATAGTTGACATTGAATCTAAAGGATCTACTACTGGATAAATACCCTTGGCAGCTAATCCTCTTGATAGTACGGTAGTAGCATCTAAATGTGCAAATGTCATGGCAAGAGTTGGGTCGGTCAAATCGTCTGCAAGTACATAAACTGCTTGGATCAAAGTTATAGATCCCTCTTTAGTAGAAGTAATTCTTTCTTGCAAAGAACCCATTTCTGTTCAAAGGGTTTACTACTTTGGGTATTAGTACTATGGCTTTCAGTTTAAATTGTTTCAATTTCAACCAATCTATAGTTGATAGTCAAGGCCGTGTCATTAACGCTTGGGCTGATATTATTATAGGTAGTTCCTACAAAGGATCAGACTAATGACATATACGATACTTGAATTATCAATGTAGATGCTACATAGTTAGTTCTCATCCTTCAGAGACTACGAGTGTAATAGGAGCATCCATTGACAAAAGGATCACCCTAAGATGGTCATCTTATGGCTATTGAGAATGAATCAAATCAGATGGTTCTATTTCTCAATCTTTCTGACTTGCTCCTGTGGAACCAAGGTCAAAAAGATTGAGAAAGTCAGTCATTCACAACCATTGATGAAGGATTCCTCTGAAAATTAAGGATTAGTAATCCTTTTTCGAAATTGAATGGATTCAGTCTTATACATACGTGAGGAAGGTAATCAAAAATGAAAGAAGATGAGTTCTTCTTTATTTTATCACTTAGGAGCCGTGCGAGATGAAAGTCTCATGCATAGTTTTGAATGAGAGAAAAAAGTGAGAAATCCTCTTTTTGACTTTGACTCTCCCACTCCAGTCATTGCTTTTCTTTCTGTTACTTTGAAAGTAGCTGCTTCAGCTTCAGCCACGCGAATTTTTGATATTCCTTTTTATTTCTCATCAAATGAATGGCATCTTCTTCTAGAAATCCTAGCTATTCTTAGAATGATATTGGGGAATCTCATTGCTATTACTCAAACAAGCATAAAATATATGCTTGCATATTCCTCCATTGGTCAATTTGGATATGTAATTATTGGAATAATTGTTGGAGACTCAAATGATGGATATGCAATGCTAACCTATATGCTGCTCTATATCTCCATGAATCTAGGAACTTTTGCTTGCATTGTATCATTTGGTCTACGTATTGGAACTGATAACATTTGAGATTAAGCAGGATTATACATGAAAGATCCTTTTTTGGCCCTCTCTTCAGCCCTATGTTTCTTATCCCTAGGAGGTCTTCCTCCACTAGCAAGTTTTTTCAGAAAACTCCATCTATTCTGGTGTGGATGGCAGGTGGTCCTATATTTCTTGGTTTCAATAGGACTCCTTACGAGCATTGTTTCTATCTACTATTGTCTAAAAATAATCAAGTTATTAATGACTGGACGAAACCAGGAAATAACCCCTCATGCGCAAAATTATAGAAGATCCCCTTTAAGATCAAACAATTCCATGGAATTGAGTATGACTGTATGTGTGATAGCATCTACTATATCGGGAATATCAATGAACCCAATTCTTGCAATTGCTCAAGATACCCTCTTTTAGCTTCTAGGTCTATTTCTTAGTTCAAGATCCCTCTTACTAACTAGAATAAAAGAATTAGTAGATCTGTTCTGCCAAAAATGGGAAGGGCTTATGAACTTATAATCATGGAATCGACTTGATCATTAGATTATAAGTTCATTTCATATTGGACTAGACCGGAATAGGGTTATGTATATTCTTATTATGAGAATTATGAGAAGGGGGAGCGTATGTAACTAGATACTATGTTTACTTACATATGGATCCCTACGTCGTTACATTCACATTCTATTTAGGATTAGGAATAGGCATAATCAGACCCGCTTTTGGCATATCTATCATTATTTGGGTACCATATTCACTTCTTTGGGGCTTCTATTGAATCGAGAAATAGGTTTTATTGTACATCTTTTTGATATATATAAGATACCCTCTGGATAATGCAAATCGAAGCAATTTGATGTCTGACTCGAGCCTATATGACCGATCGATAGAAATACTCCAACACTCCAACTTTGTCATTTTGTCATATAAGGAATATATGACACTAGATAGATATAATATTCATGGAATACGATTCACTTTCAAGTTGCCTTGATGGTGAAATGGTAGACACACAAGACTCAAAATCTCATGCTAAAGAGCATGGAGGTTTGAATCCTCTTCATGGCATAATATTGAGAATGCTCATTGAATGAGCAATTCAATAACAGATTTCATATTGAATCAATATTGTATTGATATACCGAGTAGCTTATCTGTTGATTCAAAGTATTCTGGTGATCCCTAAGATCCGAGTCCAGTCTGTTGGAATTGGAATATGTTCAGCAACAGATCATGAAATCTTGGTGATCTTCTCTATCTAATGAATGAGGAGTCCATTTTGAAATCGCTCTCCATGTAACCACCCCCGAGTATATGATTCAGCAGAAATCACACAAGGGTAGATTGATAGAAACTTCTGATAAAATATCCACTAGTACCTAAAACCTAGCAGATAAACGACATAGTCCATTTTAGGGATTGGTGACTTACCCATTCAGTGACTTTGGCACTGGACATTCCCAAAATGGTATCATGTCGGATGAATTAGAGAATAGATAGATGTTTGTTAGCATTCCAGCCTTCCTTCTCCTTTCAGGGCCTATTTGAAAGAGAATCCAATATCTCTTGGTCATGAATATCTAAATATGATGAACTAGCCTTTGTGGATATCTTTGCTTCGGAAGAAAATAATTCAAAAATTTGAATTAGACTAGGTCAACTGAAATGTGTATTATTCATATGGAGATATTTTAATTGAGAAGATCCATCAACCTGAGATGAAAAGAAAGGTTTATCTATTTTCTTTAGTTACTCAATTAAACCAAGGATTCGTTATTGGAGCAAATAGCAACAACCATTTCATCAGACATGTGTATTTTTGATTTTTTGATGGATTTACATGGTTTCATTGATGGAAATTGTTTGATGTAGTGAATAAGAGGCTCTGGTTATTCGCCATTCAAGAATTCTTGTTTAGGCAATTCATATCATCCATACATAGTGTTTTGATCTAAGATTTCAATTCTTCCATGTTTCAGCAGTAAGTAGCATATTGTTCCATGGAGCTAAGGCCCAAAATATGTAATAAACAAGTGTTTCCACAACTCTACCACCCGGCCAATTCTGTTCCACTTAATTCCCTTTTCATAGCCACATATCTTTACGGCTAAGGAATGGGAAATCTTTCTCCTGTTACATGAATCTAATGTTTCATTTCATCTGGTAAAAGCCATCTCTTTATCAACAATGTCTTTGTCATTTGATCCAATAGCATTCCATTAGATAGGAACATATTTGATAAACATTGATAACTCTCAGATAGAGTATTAGAATAGAAAGATCCATTATATAATGAACTATTGGTTCTAAGCCATCTCTCGCGATGAATCAACAATTTGAAGTGTTTTTCTTGCATATTCTTGATGAACCAGTGTTTATATATAGATGTAGGATGATTTGTTTGGGAAGTAATAAGTCCCTTTGACATCTCTTCATTGGCAAAGAATTCTCAATGTGAAAACACAGAGACAAAGGGCTGATGTTTGAATAGGAAAAAGAATGGATCTACAGGGTCCCAAATGAATTGGCTTATTTGAAAAAAGCCTCATTCTTTGGAAGATCTATCTCGTGTTTGGTACTACATGGTTCCACTCTACAAGAACTCTGAATCATTCTCTTGAAGCTCATCCTCTTTATGATAAATGATCAGCTTGCCATGAAATGAACCGTCCCAATATGGAAATCCCAATTCAGTGGGCCTTTCGATACAATCAAATAGATTACCACACCGGTGCCATATTCTAGGAGCCCAAACTATGTGATTGAATAAATCCTCCTCTATCTATTGCAGGTTGAGGGCTCCTTCTCCTTCCCCTTATTCAAACTCTGGTTCATATTTTTCATATAGAAATCTCTGACCAACGATAGAACAAGATCCATTTTGCATCATATCTAACTAATTCCTTGGTTCGATTAATGTCACTCGATTATTATCAAATTGACTGCAATCTTTTTCTATCCATGAGGATCCCACAAGAGCACTTTCTACTTCTAATAGGCCATGAACTAGATCAGAATCATTCTCAATGAATCCATAAGAAGTGATCCAACTTTTTCATCAGGTCCATGTGAAGACCAAAGATCTTGAGCAACAAATCCGATAGAATAATTCAAAAGATAATGAAGTATCATTAATTTCTTCATGCTCATTCCAAGTTTGAAGTACCATTCATACAAATAAGAATCCCCTTCCTTATGTGATTTCTTCTTCATATAGATAGATATAGGATCTATGGGGCAATTACTTAGAAGTACGTTTTGTGCAACAACCCTTCCTATCTGATAGAAAAGGATCCCATGATCTTGAACTGATCTTACCTGGGATTGCAAATCCCAAGTTTGTCTATGAAGAGCTGATCTAATTATATTAGTTTCTATAATTGATTTCCTCTACGTAATACTAATTGATAGGGATAAGTGCTACAAGATCTCGTGCATTGTAACCCATAGTTATGGACTCGAATCCATTAGTATGGAACATTTTCTTTTCCAAATGAAATCCCCTAGTATATGAAAGAATGAAAAAGTGCTTTTATTATTGTGGAATAAGAAGCCTTCGTATCTTAATGCATGTATTTAATTTATTCAGAGATATTAGAGTGGGATCCACTTTTTTGGGAATATGAGACGAAGCAATAACAAGAATATTTCTAGTGGAACATCTTTCACAATCCCTAGAGAGATAGTTCTCTAATAGACCAAGGGATAAGTAATTCAACTCATTCCCATATAGATCATGAATGTTTGGAATCCATATTATGCAAGGAGACATTGCCTTTACTAATTCAAATTGAAGGGTGATAGCAAATTGGTCTATTTTCGGCACCATATCCATAGTTAGAACATTCATCATAATTAGCAGCTCTGTATCAAGGTTATCATCAATATCGTCACTATCATCAATATTGATATCATCAATAAGATATCCTTTAGGCTTGTCATCCAGAAACTTGTTTGGAAATACCATAATGAAATGAACATAGGAGTTTGTCGCTAGGTATTTGACCAAATAGGACCGTCTAGTTCCTATAGAACCTATCACTAAAATGCCCCTAGAAGGGGATAGGGCTAAGTGGAGTGAAAAGGGTTTTCCATGAGATGGGAAATGAAAAATATTAGCCCCACACAAGGTTTGTGAATAAGCGATTGTCTGATAATGAGCAAGAAATATCCATCTTTTTGCTAAATAGGATCTATTGAACTCATAATTCATTAGATACTTTTTATGAATGTCAACTAAGTATCTAAGTAAATTGATCCTGGTTGTTCAATCAATTGATAACCAGAGTTATTCTTTGCTAAATGATCACTATGAGTTAGACTTAATAGAATTTGATCAATCCTTTTTTCTATCGTTAAGGTAGAGAATTGAATCAAGAATTCTCTTTCTTCATCATCAATTGAATCATTGTTTGTGACCCAGGATTCTATTTTATCATCAATCCAATCACCATTTATGTTTTTTCTTTTTCTTATCAATGAATAGATCTCTTTACTTGTACAACTTAAATGTCTCGTATTTCATGAAAAAGTGATTCGATTGATGGGATTTGATATGATACTTATGAGATCAATGAGATTGACATTCAAATATTTCTTCTTAGAACATATTAATTTGATCCCATAAGCAGGACTGCCACCCAATAGCATGTTGCCACCAGAAGTAGAACCCCATATTTCTTCCAGAGAATTTCCTAATTGTTCCAGAGCAACTAGAAAGAGATTCTTTAACTAGAAAGAATTTAGTTCAGATGTAGGATACCTATACAGAAGTTTTTGCAACTCAATCATGTATGATGGAATCATCAAAGATTTAATCTTTTCTAACTCTATCTGTAACTCACTAGAGGCTCAAAAACAAAGAGGAGATGTATCAAATGAGATATCCGGCAACAAGAAGAAGGAAAAGGATTGAATAGAGGAACTTCCAAGCATTCGTTGATCACAGATGTGTCCATATCAATAGAATGGGTGACTGATTATTTTGATGAATCATTTCTTCGGATAGAAGAAGAAGATTCGGTAAATATTTACTCGAAATCTCACTTATCAGAGTTCGTTGTGGAAGAATCGCCCATAATTTTTTTCTGAGGAATAGGCCATGATATATATGATCCATGCATAATATCATGAAAAATGGATACTAATTTTTGACTGCTACTTATACTTAGTATTGGCAATGGGTCTGAAAAAGTATATAAAAGGGTGAAATTTAGAAATTTGCACCCTCCCAAAGTAAGGAGTCATGGCATATATATTTGGAACAGATTCCATTTTGAGAGATTTGAAAAAGCACTATCTAATTGAAAGGTTCTATACATCTGTGCTTTCTCAATACATTTCTGTAGACAAAGACTCTATTTTTTCCTCTTTCTAGATGGTAAATATTTCTCAGAACATGGAGTGTGAATCAAACCCATGTTTGAATTGAAACTAAGATACCAATGCAAGTTCTTCCCTTCTGAATTAGATAGATTCACATCTGAAAGAGGCTGATAATAAGTTCTTTCAAAATTGGTTATTTGTTCCTTTGTTAGAGGTGTTGCAGAAATGTCTGTGATCAAATAAATAGCACTACAAATGAATGGATCAGATAGAATTGGAAAATGGAAAGATTTGTACAATTTATACATTTCGTCACCACTTTGTGGAAAATTGTTAGGTATGAATATGTTAGATACCTGTGACTCAATTGGTGAAGTACTCTCTCTCTCCAAAAAAAATATGTTTTTTTTTACCGACGCACAAAGAAATTATTTTGTTGCAAATGAACAAGATATTGAGGAATTGTCCATATGTAAGATCATAAATATGGATACGGGTCTTTTCCACATAAAAAGAAAAACTTTTGTTACAATAGAACCAGAAGTGAGGTGGATCATTCAAGAATCGAAGTTGATTTGCCTTATAAAAAGAAGATATCAATGAACTTCTATGAAATGGTTTCATGGTATTCAGCCAATCATCTCGATCGTGGAATATCAATGAGAAATAGAAATCCGTGTTATCAAAGGATTTCCTATGATTATTTCTAGTATGGAATGAGTCAATCATCATCCACTTTGGTATCTTTTTGAACAAAAATGGTAATATTGTTCCTCCATTGATCAAGAATTTCGGTCTTTGGGAAGTATCATGATCATCCCATAAGAAGAGTTTCATTTTATTCAAATGAACGATTTGAAGACCTATTGACTCTAACAACTGATTGCAGAGTTGATCATTCGGACCTTTCAATTAATAGATGTGGATCCTAGACCTATGAATGGGTATATCCTCGATACTCACAAAGAAAAAGGGAAGTGACTTGCATAAAAAGAGAAGTGACTTGAACAAAAAGAAAGGAAGTGACTTAGACAAATCTTGTTTGTCGATAGCCTCCGAGCAATTAATCGAATATTGATTAATACATAATCGATCGAACACTACTTGAAAATGGTTATTCTATTCATAAATGAAATGTTCCAAATGTTCCTAGAAATTCTTGCTCCCATTGGACCATTTGTATCTATATGCATCAGGATCCTGATTCATGGATCTCTCGGTTCGAGAAATAAGAGGATCAAACCATTTACTCTTTTTCAAATTTGATAAATGTTGATTGATCATATATTTCATTATAGTTATATGATTCATAGTATCATTTTCTATTTGATCCCTTTGAATTCCATATTGGAAGTTGCGATCAAATCTATTAATTAAAAGGAATTGATTTGATACATTTCTTATGTACCCATAGGTTCTATATTGGATTAGAATCTGATCTTGGATCAATCTATATTGATTGACTACCTCCATTATGTTGTTGCTAGCAAATACCGCTATTTTTAGTTTTGGATCTTCCAAATCATTCCCGCAGTGGATCTAGACCATTTTTTTTTATCCTTCGATAAAAAGATTCATTCTCGTCATAAAAAAGAGGGGGTAGAACCAATAATGATTTTTTTTTTATTTTGATTCATCTCTGGAGTTGAATACTTCATTCAAGAATTTTTTTGCATCCAATCCTAGGAATCAGTAGAAAAGGCAAATCCCCTATGATACACTAGATCCGACTCGGTTATTGATAGAGTGAATAGATTTGCCATGTCTTGAAATCTCTCTTCTTATTCAAAATCATGGTGTAAAGCGTATCCCCCTTTGTTCTGGTCATGAAATAGATGCAATAAATCCAAAAATGGATTTTTGTTTAAGAATGAAATCTTGTTGGAACTGTCCATATCTGGTTCATCCTTCAGAACTAGATCATATCTCGAATCTGATGAAATAAGATGAATTGAGATGGTATTTTGTAAATATGTAATTATTTTGAATATATCAACCATTTCTTTATTTTTTGATCACCTGGAAGGGACAAAAGAAAATCTTGTTTTTTCTTCAAAACTTTTTTATCTCTAGTGGACCTCTAAGTAGGATTTGAACCCAGATGAAGCTTTGACCATCTGTCAGAGAAAAAAGAATGAATTGATCTTATCGGATTCAAAAGTTCAATTTCTTCCGAAAGAAGATGATTATTCATCTACTTATCATGTTCCGTGAATAGTCGAGACATTAAGGAAGATCCAAAAAGGCATTTCAGGAATTGATGTGATTCTATCTCTATTCATTCCGTTTGAAGAAAGGAAGGATCCCGAAGAATCAACCTTTCTTTTACTTGCTAAAGCTCTATTTGATCAATCAATGTGTGATATTTTGAATCCGCATTTCTAATGGAATTGAAATGATCTTTGGATTGATCAGAAGATCCTTTCCATTGGCTAGAATCCATTACTTGAATAAAAATAGATCTTGTGGAACCACATTGAATATTTGACAATACATTTCGTACCTTGCTAAAAAACCAATACTTGTTTACCAACCACACATTGTCTAACCAAATCAAATTCTCTCTCAATATGTTCCTAAAAAAATCTGATTCATGCTGATTCTTTCCCCAACTAATGAAGAGATATGGTGGAATTGCCACATATGAAATTGAGCCCAATTTTGCAAAGAAATACCCCACTTGTTTCTCGAGAAGAGATGGGAAACATGCTCAATATCATTTGATTGAATAGTTGCCTCAGCTCTTTGTTGTTTGAAGAAACCCTCCCTTTCAATTGGTCTTTTTTCACGAAAAGCAGACATGAGATAACAAATCAAGTCTTTCCCTAAGATTTTGAGTCCCGAATTCAAGTTGATTATGTTTCGCTTCTTCCTCGGAGAAAGTTGATCAAACAATTCCCAATCATGGTCATTGCAGATCGGATTATCTGTATAGGATAAAAAAAGAAACTCCAGATATTTGCTATCTTTCTCTTTGAATGAGATCTCAATTCTAGCTACGATTTCATTAGATATCTTACAACTATAATCCGTCCTTTTTCCGATCCGGTTCCTCCACCACCGTGAACCCTTTTTATGCATGATACACTTTTTATTTATTGGGAGAAGCCAAGTACGCTCATGTGAATCCATGAAACAACTCTCAAAAATCTTGTTCCTTTTTGGAAGATACAGGAGTGAAACAATCAATCTTTTGATATCATAAGACCAAAAAGATTCTTCCAATGTCTCATTTTTGGGTATAATGGAATTCATAGGTATGGGAAGAAGCCCCATAAAATAGAGATTTTTTCTTTCGACAATCTTTCAATTGTCAATACGAGATATAAGGACCGCTACTATAAGCAGTACTACACCTTTGATCGTGAAATATCAATTGCTTGTTGAACTTTGTGAATCATGTGAAAGTTAGATACTCCCAATTTGGGGGTCAAAGAGTTTCATAAAACATTCTTAGTGGAAAAAATGTAAGTGAAAGATCCCATTGAGTCGAATTTGATCCATGAATCTAAGAAATAGTGAGAATTCTTGATCTCTCTCCATATCTCTCTAAATTCAAAGATCCAGGATTTGAATTGATGTCATTTCATTGATTCTTCCTAAAGATTTCATTTTAATTGAAATTTGGTTATTCATGATGTACGATGATCCCTGTTAAGCATCCATGGATGAATGGTTAAAGTGCCCAACTCATAATTGGCAAATTCATAGGTTCAATTCTTGCTGGATGCACACCAATGGGAATGATCAATAAGTCTATTCTCTGTATCAATGGAATCTCATCATCCATACATAACAAATTGGTATATTCATACCATAAAATATGAACAGTAAGAACTAGAATTCTTATCGATATTGGAACTCATAGGGAAGAAAATGGATTTATGGATGTAATCAAATATGCAGTATTTATAGAAAAAATTATTCGGTTATTGGGGAACAATCAATATGCTTCTAATGTTGAATCAGGATCAACTAGGATAGAAATAAAGCATTGGGTCGAACTCTTCTTTGGTGTCAAGGTAATAGCTATGAATGGGTAGCTATTATAGGACATACAATGCGTTATAGACGTATGATCATTATGCTTCAACCGGGTTATTCTATGAACCAGAAATTGAATCTTGATATACCTCAGAATAATACATTTTTGTTACTACAAGATGTATTGGTTGTTGTGGATCATTTGATTGAAATGAATTTTGGAATGGGTACGCTTGACGATATGAATCACTTGAAAATGCAGTTTGAGGAACTATATGTGGATCAATCAGGCATAAATTGATACCGACTCCCCAAAATTTGGTAACTTCAACTTCATTAACAACCACTTATGAATCATTTTTCAGCTTACACCCTTTATCTCAAGTTTTGGATCGGACTCCATTGACCCAAATTGTTCATGGGTGGAGGTTGAGTTTTTTAGGCCCTGGGGGTTGACAGGGCGAACTACTAGTTTTTGGATATAAGATATTCATCCTAGTCACTATGGACATATTTTTCCAATTGATATGTCCGAAGGAATCAACGTTGGAATAATTGGATCCTTAGCTATTCATGTGAGGATTGGTCATTGGGGATCTATAGAGTCCTTTTTATGAAATATTTGAGAGATCAAAAAATGCACAGATGATTTATTTATCGTCAAGTAGAGATGAATATTATATGGTAGCAGTAGGAAATTCTTTAGCCTTAAACCAGGGTATTCAAGAAGAACAAGTTGTTCCATCCCGATATCGTCAAGAATTTATGACCATCTCATGGGAACAAATTCATCTTAGAAGCATTTTTCCCTTCCAATATTTTTCTATTGGAGCTTCTCTCATTCCTTTTATTGAGCATAATGATGCAAATTGAGCTTTAATGAGTTCTAATATGCAATGTCAAGTAGTTCCACTTTTTCAATCCGAGAAGTGCATTGTTGGAACTGGACTGGAAGGCCAAACAGCTCTAGATTCTAGGGTTTCAGCTATAGCCGAACGGGAGGGAAAGATTGGTTATACTGATACCCACAAGATCATTTTCTCAAGTAATGGGGACACTATAAGCATTCCATTAGTTATGTATCAATGTTCTAACAAAAATACTTGTATGCATCAAAAACCTCAGGTTCTGCAGGGTAAATGCGTTAAAAAGGGACAAATTTTAGTGGATGTGTGGCTACAGTTGGTGGGGAAATCTCTTTGGGAAAAAATGTATTAATAGCTCATATGCCATGGGAAGGCTATAATTTTGAAGACATAGTACTAACTAGTGAACGTCTGGTATATGAAAATATTTCTACTTCTCTTTACATTCATAAATATGAAATTCAGACTCATGTGACAAGTCAAGGCCCTAAAAGAATCACTAAGGAAATACCACATTTAGAGGCTCATTTACTCCGCAATTTAGACAAAAATGGAATTGTGATGCTTGGATTGTGGATAGAAATAGGTGATATTTTAGTAGGTAAATTAACACCTCAAGCAGTGAATGAATCATCGTATGCCCCGAAGATAGATTATTACAAGCCATACTTGGCATTCAAGTATCCACTGCAAAAGAAACTTCTCTAAAACTACCTATAGGTGGAAGGGGTCAAGTTATTGATGTGAGATGGATTTAGAAAAAGGGTCATTCTAGTTATAATCCAGAGATGATTCATATATCTATTTTACAAAAATGTGAAATCAAAGTAGGTGATAAAGTAGCTGGAAGACATGGGAATAACGGTATCATTTCCAAAATTTTTCCTAGACAAGATATGCCCTATTTGCAAGATGGAACGCCCATTGATATGGCTTTCAACCCATTAGGAGTACCTTCACAAATGAATGTGGGACAGATATTTGAATGTTCGCTCAGGTTAGACGGGAACCTCCTAAAGGGACATTATAGAATAGCACCTTTTGATGAGAGATATGAGCAAAAGGCTTTGAGAAAACTAGTCTTTTATGAATTATATTCAGCCAGTAAGCAAACAAAAAAATCCATGGGTATTTGAACCCGAGTATCTAGGAAAAAGCAGAATATTTGATGGAAGAACAGGAGATCCTTTTGAACAACTTGTTCTAATAGGAAAACCCTATATCCTAAAATTAATCCATCAAGTTGATGATTAAATCCAAGGACGTTCCAATGAACATTACGCACTTGTTACACAACAACCCCTTAGAGGAAGGGCCAAGCAAGGGGGACAACGAGTAGGAGAAATGGAAGTTTGGGCTCTAGAGGGATTTGGTGTTGCTCATATTTTACAAGTGATGCTTACTTATAAATATGATTATATCAGAGCTCGTTAAGAGGTACTTGGTACTACAATTATTGGAGGAATAGTACCTAACCCCGAGGATGCACCAGAATCTTTTTGATTGCTTGTTCGAGAATTATGATCTTTGTCTCTGGAACTGAATCATTTCCTTGTATCTAAGAAGAACTTCCAGATTAATAGGAATGAAGCTTGATTTGAATGAATCAGAATTTCTATTATATGATCGACCGGTATAAATATCAACAACTTTGAATTGGACCAATTTCTCCCCAAAAAATAAAGGCTTGGGCCAACAAAATCCTACCTAATGAAGAGATGGTTGGGGAGGTGACAAAACCCTATACTTTTCATTACAAAACCAATAAACCGAAAAAAGATGGATTATTTTGTGAAAGAATCTCTGGACCTATAAAAAGTGGAATTTGTGCTTGTGGAAATTATCGAGAGATCAAGGCTAGAAAAGAAGACCCGAAGTTCTGTGAACAATGTGGGGTGGAGTTTGTTGATTCTTGGATACAAAGATATCAAATGGGATACATCAAACTCGCATGTCTAATGACTCATGTATGGTATTTGAAATGTCTTCCTAGTTATATCGCAAATCTTTTAGATAAATCCCTTAAGGAATTAGAATGCCCAGTATATTGTGATGTGTGATTTGATCAAAATTTGCATCTTATAGATTCAAACTGAGAAACTGTTATCCCATTCAATCTAATTGGGATGTCCCTGCTTTGACATGTGTCTTGGAAGGACTAACATGAAGCTCAGAATGTTGTGTGTATTCAATACCTCCAAAAAAAAGGGAATCGATCCATGGTCAATTCCCTAACAGCTAAATAGTGGAATTACTAATTTTACCTCGTGAAAAAAAAATACTTTTCATGGAATTAGCCATTCCATTTCTTTTAGAAAGAGATTCTGCTCAAGCAAGTAACTACAGCATGGTTACAAAAGTTTATCTATTGCATATACGCTTCAAGGGACTTAATGGCATAAGCACCATCGAGGTGAGTAGGGGCCTAAAAGATCGAATGGGACAATATATAGACAAGTAAATCTCTTATGAGTCCTAAAGTATTAACTTTAATAGTTTAAGTGGATTCAGCATTTGAAGGGAAGTAGACTACTCAATAATTTCACATTTCCTTTTTTGCCATAAATGAATTGTAAATTGAATTTAAGTAATTCAGAAAGTCAAAATAAAAATGAATTAATGAAAGATTAGTCTTGGCTAGGAACTTGAGTAAGGAGTGGACTTTAGCCTTTGTAGGGTTTTATTGAACAAAATTTCACCCCTCTTTCTTTTCCTTTATTTGCTATAACTACTTGAGCCAAATGAGAGGAAATCTTCACGTTCAATTTTTAAGGGGGGAATCCAATCCTATAGAAACCTATCTCAAATTTTCTTTTGCTAGGCCCATATCTAAAAAACCAACTTTCTTCTAGTTACGAGGTTCATTCAAATATGAAATCCAATCTTAGAAATATAGCATTCCACTTTTTTTTACTACCCAAAGCTTCAAGACATTTCAAAATTGAGAAATCACAATAGGAGCAAGTGCTATCAGAGAACAATTAGCAGATTTGGGTTTGCAAATTATTATAGATAATTCATTTGTAGAATGGAAGGAATTAGGAGATGAGGAGGCAATTGGAAATAGAAATGAATGGGAAGATAGAAAATTTTGAAGAAGAAAGGATTTTTTGGTTAAATGCATGGAATTAGCTAAACATTTTATTCGAACAAATGTAGAACCAAAATGGATGATTTTGTGCCTATTACCAGTTCTTCCTCCCGAGTTGAGACCAATCATTCAGATAGATGGAGGTAAACTAATGAGTTCGGATATTAATGAACTCTATAGAAGAGTTATCTATCCGGACAATACTCTTACCAATCTATTAGCAACAAGTAGATCTATGATAGGTGAATTAGTAATGCGCCAGGAGATATTGGTACAAGAAGTAGTAGATACACTTCTTGATAATGGGATCCGTGGACAACTGATGAAAGATGGTCATAAAAAAGTTTACAAGTCATTTTCTGATGTAATTGAAGGCAAAGAGGGAAGATTTTGTGAGACTACTTTGCAAATGGGTCGATTATTCGCGACGTTCCGTCATTGTCATGGGTCCTTCGCTTTCATTACATTAATGTGGATTACCTCATGAAATAGCAATAGAGCTTTTCCAAACATTTGTAATTCATGATTCAATCAGACAACATGTTGCTTCTAACATAGGGATTGCTAAAAGTCAAATTTGGGAAAAAGAACCCATTGTATTGGAAATACTTCAAGAAGTTATCCGGGGACATCCTATATTGTTGAATAGAGCACCGACCTTGCATATATTGGGTATACAGGCTTTCCAACCCATTTTAGTGGAGGAGCATGCTATTTGTTTACACCCATTAGTTTGTAGAGGCCTCAATGTAGACTTTGATGGGGATCAAATGGCTGTTCATGTACCTTTATCTTTGGAAGCTCAAGTGGAGGCTCGTTTACTTATGTTTTCTCATATGAATCTCTTGTCTCCAGCTATTGGAGATCCCATTTCCTTACCAACTCAAGATATGCTTATTGGACTCTATGTGTTAATGATTGGGAATCATCGAGGTATTCATGGAAATAGGTATAATACATATAATTACAGAAATTCTCAAAACAAAATAGTTAACAATAATAAGAATAAGTATAAGTATATGAAAGTGACGTATTGTTGTAGTTCTTATGATGCAATTGGAGCTGATCGGCAAAAACAAATCAATTTAGATAGTCCTTTGTGGCTCTGGTGGTGACTAGATCAATGTGTCATTAGCTCAAGAGAAGTTCCTATTGAAATTCAATATGAATCTTTGGGTACTTATAAAGAGATTTATAGGAACTATCTGATCGTAAGAAGTGTAAAAAAAGAAATTTGTTGTATATACATTCGAGCCACAATTGGTCATATTTCTTTTTATCGAGAAATGGAAGAAGCTGTACAGGGGTTTTCTCGGGCCTACTCATATGCTATCTAAACTAAGAAATTAGATTAGTTGATATCCGTGTCTAGGAATTTGGTTCTCTCCAACTTCGTCGGTATCAGAATTCCCAAATTTTTGCATGAATTAAGATTAAAGGAAGGAAGTTTTTGAATTATTGACTCAGGTCCATTGTGAAATCCTATTAAGCATAATATGGGGGTATTTATGGCAAAACGGGCTGATATGGTCTTTCACAATAAAGTGATAGATGGAACTGCTATGAAACAACTTATTAGTAGATTAATAGATCATTTTGGAATGGCATATACATCACATATCCTGGATCAATTTAAGACTCTAGGTTTTCAGCAAGCCACTGCTATGTCTATTTCATTAGGAATTGATGATTTTTTAACAATACCTTCTAAGGAATGGTTAGTACAAGACACTGAACAACAAAGTTTTCTTTTGGAAAAATACTATCATTATGCAAACATACACATGGTAGAAAAATTATGTCAATTCATTGAGCTATGGTATGCTACAAGTGAATCTTTGAGATAAGAAATGAATCCTAATTTTTGGATGACTGATCCTTCTAATCCAGTCCATTTAATGTCCTTTTCGGGAGCTTGAGGAAATGTATCTCAGGTACACCAATTGGTGGGTATGAGAGGATTAATGTCGGATCCTCAAGGACAAATGATTGATTTACCCATTCAAAGCAATCTATGCGAGGGACTTTCTTTGATGGAATATATAATTTCTTGCTACGAAGCCTACAAAGGCATTGTAGATACTGTTGTATGAACATCAGATGCTAGATACCTCACATGTAGACGTCTTGAAGTAGTTCAACACATTATTGTACGTAGAACAGATTGTGGTACTATCCAAAGTATTTTCATGAGTCCTCAAAAAGGGAGGATAACAAAAAAAAATTTTGTCCAAACACTAATTGGTCGTGTATTAGTAGACGATATATATATGGGTCCATGATGCAATGTCATTCAAAATCAAGAGGTTGGGATTGGACTTCTCAATCACTTGATAATTTTCCAAGCACGACTAATATATATTTGAACCCCTTTTATTTGTAAAAGTACATCTTGGATCTGTCAATTATGTTACGGTTAGAGTCCCGCTCATGGCGATCTAGTTGAATTGGGAGAAGCCGTAGGCATTATTATGGGTCAATCAATTGGGGAACCATGGCTCAACTAACATTAAGAACTTTTCATATTGTGGAGTATTTACAGGCTGTACTGTTAAACATGTGCGAGTTCCTTCTAGTGGAAAAATCAATGAGGATTTGATTCATCCCACATGTACCTGTCATGGACATCCTACTTTTTTATGTTCTATAGACATGTATGTAACTATTGAAGGTCGGGATATTATACATAATGTGAATATTCCACCAAAAGGTTTGATTTTAGTTCAAAATGGTCAATATGTGGAATCAAAACAAGTGATTGCCAATATTCGTGCTAGGGCATCTACTTTTCATTTTAAAGAGAGGGTCCGAAAACATATTTATTCTAAATCAGATGGGGAAATGCCCTGGAGTACACATGTCTACCATGCACCCGAATACCCATATGGTAATGTTCATTTATTACCTAAAACAAGTCATTTATGGAAAGTAGTAGGAGGTCTGTGTAGATCTAGTATAGTCTCTTTTTCACTCCACAGGGATCAAGATCAAATGAATTTTCATTCTTTTTCTATCGAAGAAAAATATATTTCTGAACTCTCAATAACTAATTATCAAGTAAGGCATAAATTATTGGATACTTCTAGTAAAAAAAATTCTTGAACATTCAATTCTTGATCGAATCATATCCAAGGGTCATTATAATTTCATATATCCTTTTATGCTTTAGGAGAATTCAGAGTTCTTAGCTAAAAGATGAAGAAATAGATTCATCATCCCATTACAATATGATCAAGACTGAGAGAAAGAACTAATACCCTATTTTGGTATTTCGATTAAAATACCCATAAATGGTATTTTACGTAGAAATAGTATTCTTGCTTATTTTGATGATTCAATATATAGAAGAAGCAGTTCGAGAATTACTAAATATGGGACTATAGAGGTAGATTCAATTGTAAAAAAAGAGGATTTGATTGAGTATCGAGGAACCAAAGAATTTAGTCTGAAATACAAAATACAAATCAAAATAGATCGATTTTTTTTCATTCCCGAAGAAGTGCATATCTTACATGGATCTTCGTCAATAATGGTCCGGAACAATAGTCTCATTGGAGTAGATACACGACTCACCTTAAATACAAGAAGTCGAGTAGGCAGATTAGTATGGGTGGAGAGAAAAAAAAAGTATTGAACTAAAAATCTTTTCTAGAAATATCCATTTTCTTGGAGAGACAGATAAGATATCCAGGCACAGTGCCATTTTGATACCACCAAGAAGGGGAAAGAAAAATTTTAAGGAATCCAAAAAAAATGGAAAAATTGGATCTATGTTCAATGAATCACACCCACTATGAAAAAGTTTTTTGTTTCAATTCGCCTGTAGTCACATATGAAATAGCTGATGGGATAAATTTAGCAACAATTTTCCCTCTAGACCTCTTAGAGGAAAAGAATAATGTCCAACTTAGGGTTGTAAATTATAGAGAATTTCTCACACAAGTATTCAATTAGCTAGGACTTGCTTAGTATTAAATTGGGACCAAGAACAAATTAGTTCCATAGAAGAGGTTTATGCTTCCTTGGTTGAGGTAAGGGTAAATGATCTGATTCACGATTCCATAAGAATTGACTTAATCAAGTCCACTATTTCGTATACTAGAAAAAGGAATGATACGGTGTGTTCGGGGTTGATTCCCGATAATGGATTAAATTGCACCAATATCAATCCTTTTTCTTCCAAGTCGAAGATTCAATTATTTACCCAATATCAAGGAACTATCAGTATGGGTACCTTGTTGAATTGAAATAAGCAATGTCAATCTTTGCAAATTTTTTCATCATCCAATTGTTCTCAAATTGGTCCATTCAACGGTTCAAAATATAACAATGTAAAAAAAGAATCGGATGCCATAATTCCAATTATGGATTTTCTAGGTTTCTTAGGTACTATTGTACCTAAAATAGCAAATTTTTATTTATCTTACCATTTAATAACTCATAATCAGATTTTGTTAAAGAAATTTTTGCTACTTGAGAATTTTCATTTTAAACAGACTTTCCAAGTACTTGAAGCACTTCAATACTATTTAATAGATGAAAATAGGAGGATTTGTAGTCCTGCTCCATGCAGTAACATTCTCTTGAATCCATTCCCTTTGAATTGGTGCTTTCTCCAACACAATTATTGTGAAGAGACATCTACAATAATTAGCCTTGGACAATTTTTTTGTGAAAATGTATGTCTATTCAAATACGGACATAACAAAATCTGGTCAAATTCTAATTGTTCACATTGATTCCTTAGTTATAAGATCAGCTAAGTCCTATTTGGCCATTATGGGAGCAAATGTTCATGGACATTATGGAAAAATCCTTTATCAAGGAGATACATTAGTTACATTTAACTATGAAAAATCGAGATCTGGTGACATAACACAGGGTCTTCCAAAAGTGTAACAAGTCTCAGAAGTGCATTTGGTTGATTCCATATCAATGAACCTGGAAAAGAGAGTTGGGAGTTGGAACAAATGCATACCAAGAATTCTCAGAAGACCTTGGGGATTCTTGATTCGGGCTGAGATAACCATAGCTCAAAGTCGTATCTCTTTGGTTAATAGGATTCAAAAGGTTTATCGATCGCAAGAAGTATAGATCCATAATAGACATATAGAAATTATTGTACGTCAAGTAACAACAAAAGTGTTGGTTTCAGAAGATGGAATGTCTAATGTTTTTTCACTTGGATAATTCATCGGATTATTGCGAGCGAAATGTGTAGGACGTGCTTTGGACGAAGCAATTTGTTATCAGGCAATCTTATTGGGAATAGTGAAGGCATCTTTGAATAGTTAAAGTTTCATATCCAAAGCGAGTTTTCAAGAAATTGCTTAGGTTTTAACAAAAGTTGCTCTACGAAATCATATTGATTGGTTGAAAGGCCTGAAAAAGAATGTTGTTTTGGGGGGTATTATACCTGTTGGTAACAGAATTAAAAAGTTAGTGCATCATTCAAGACAAGACAAAAATATTCATTTGGAAATCAAAAAGAATAATCTATTCTCATTAGAAATGAGAGATATTTTATTACACCACAAAGAATTATTTTGTTCTTGCCTCCCAAACAATTTACATGAGACATTAGAATAATCATTTATAGGATTTAATGATTCCTAAAAGGAGATTCACTTTTTTCTCCTTTAATTTATCTCTGGTCTATTGATTTGGTAATAAAAAAAATAAGTAATTAAAAGACATTAATGGTTCGGATTGCATGTTGTATTGACGGTCAATCCATGATATAAGGTTCCCTTGGAAATATTATTATTTCTTTTTTCAGGGTATCTTGTCTCTTTGTAAAAAATAAAAACAAAGAGGGAATTGGGGGAAAATGCCAAGAAGATATTGGAACATCAATTTGCCAGAGATGATGGAAGCGAGGGTTCATTTTGGTCATGGTACTAGGAAATGGAATCGTAGAATGGCCCCTTATATCTCTGCAAAGCATAAAGGTATTCGTATTACAAATCTTACTAGAACTGCTCATTTTTTATCAGAAGCCTGTGATTTAGTTTTTGATGGAGCAAGTGGAGGAAAAAGCTTTTTAATCATTGGTACCAAAAATAAAGCAACAGATTTAGTAGCATCGGCTGCAATGAGGGCTCAATGTCATTATGTTAATAAAAAATGGCTCGGTGGTATGTTAACAAATTGGTCTATGATGGAAATGAGATTTCATAAGTTTAGAGACATAAGAGCAGACCAAAATATGGGCAAACTCAACCATCTCCCAAAAACAAACATTAATGTAGCGATGTTGAAGAGAAAATTAGTTACATTGCAAACATATCTGGGTGGTATCAAGTGTATGACAGGGCTGCTCAATATTGTAATCATCCTTGATCAGAAAGAAGAATATATGTCTCTTCAAGAATGTCTCATTTTAGGTATTCCAACAATTTGTTTAATTGATACAAATAGTAACCCAGATCTCGCAGATATTTCGATCCCAGCCAACGATGATGCTATAGTTTTAATCTGATTAATTCTCAACAAATTAGTATCCACAATTTGTGAGGGTCATTCTAGCTACATAGGAAATCCTTGATTATTATTCAAAATAAAAAAATCGGTTAATTATTAATTATTTGATTTGGGAATTCCATTGATTTATTGGATCAGTTACTATTATATGAATTTTTCAAAAGAGATAAATAGGTAAAGTACTGGGGATATTGATCTTATATGATTTCCTGTAAATAGAAATATATGGATTAAAATAGGTGAAATTAGAAAGAGATGGTTGAATCAAAATAATTCCTTTTTTTTAAGTTTGATTTCTATCAGAGGACAATATGAATGTTATAGCATGTTCCATTAAAACACTTAAAGGGTTTTTATGATATATTGGGTGTAGAAGTAGGCCAACATTTCTATTGGCAAATAGGGGGTTGCAAATCCATGCCCAAGTACTTATCACTTCTTGGGTCATAATTACTATCATATTATGTTCAGTCATCATAGCTGTTCGGAATCCACAAACCATTCAAGACTTGAGGAAAACCCAAATCTGAGAAGAATATGGTCCTTGGGTTCCCTTTATTGGAACTATGTTCCTATTTATTTTTGTTTCTAACTGGTTAGGTGTTCTTTTACCTTGGAAAGTCATACAGTTACCTCATAGGGAGTTAGCTGCCCCCATGAATGATATAAATACTACTATTGCTTTAGCTTTACCCATGTCAGTGGCATATTTTTATGTGGGTCTTACAAAAAAAGGGTTGGGTTATTTTAGAAAATACATTCAACCAACCCCATTCCTTTTACCAATAAATATCCTAGAAGATTTCACAAAACCTTTATCTCTTAGTTTTTGACTTTTTGGGAATATATTGGTTGATGAATTAGTAGTTGTTGTTCTTATTTCTTTAGTACCTTTATTAATTCCTATACCCGTCATGTTTCTTGGATTATTTACAAGTGGCATTCAAGCTCTTATTTTTCCAACCTTAGTCGCGGCTTATATAGGTGAATCCATGGAAGGTCATCATTAACTAGTCTTCAAACAAAATAGTTTTTTTTTTTTAGCTAATTTCAATTCATGTATGGTTCAAAAGAATCCACTCGGTTGGGGAACATAATAGATACAAATATGTATGTATAGTATTGTATAGTATATATGACCCATAATCGTGGTAGGTCAAGTTACATTATAGAAGAAAGTAAGGTATATTTGATATCAGATATTCATTATATTATAGGGGATTATTCCTGTATATTATTTTTCTCTATATAATATATTTTATATACAATTTACAGTCCCCTCTATTTATATAGAGATGTATTCTAATATAATTTTCTTCTCTTTCAACTGTGACTATGCATAGATTGAATGAAAAAACAAATGAACTTGGGAATGGAATAGAGTAGAAAATGAAGAATTGAATGGTTCGAAAGAAAGAAGTGCAATAACTAGAGCTGTATGCATGGATTTACAAAAAAACCTATCATGGGTAGAAACTAAAAAAAACAAGATATGGAAATAGTTCTGATAATTCAATTAATTCAGCAATATTTTTATTACAATTTGGAATTTTTAGTTACTTCGACCCGATGATGGATTTTAGTGAAAAACTATGATAATTCATTGGTTGATTGTATTATTAACCATTTCTTTTTTTTTTTTTTGGTGCGAGGAACTTACCATGAATCCATTGATTTCTGCCACTTCCATTATTGCTGCTAGTTTGGCTATAGGCCTTGCTTCTATTGGACCTAGAGTTGGTCAAGGTACTGTTGCAGGCCAAGCCGTAGAAGGTATTGCGAGGAAACCAAAAGCAGAGGGTAAAATGCGAGGTACTTTATTTCTTAGTCTGGCTTTTATTGAAGCTTTAACAATTTATGGACTGGTCGTGGCATTGGCACTTTTATTTGTGAATCTTTTTATTTAATGTAATCCTAAAAATGGGAAAAAGTACCTTTTTCATTAATTTCATTAACTCAGACTTGCTCTTTGTTTCGTCAAATTATAACAAGACTTTACTCGTAGAATAGAAAAATATTTCTAGAATTTTCTATTTTTCTTGAGACAATATCCCTACCCTAGGTAGGACTGATTTGAAGATGGGGAATTCACAGATCTATTCACTTTCTTTCTTCTCATCCTTAGTACACCAGAAACTTTCACTTTTAAAGAGCCTTTCAATAAAGAACAAAGGAGATATTTCGCAATTGACATGAAACCTAAGACAATAATACTACTTTATTCGAAATTGGAAATTTCACTAAAAAATAAGAAAAAAAATTAATGAAAATGGGAAATAGAAAAATAAAAAAAAAAGAAGAAAGAAATCGATTCAAAAAAAAAGACAAGTGAGATGATAGAAAAAGAATTCTGGTTCTTTCTTAGTCCTATCTATATTATATGAAGCATATGAAAAATGTAACCTATTCTTTTGTTTCTTTTGAACACTGGCCGTTCGCCAAAAGTTTCAGGTTTAATACTGACATTTTAGCAACAAATCTAATAAATCTAAGTGTAGTGCTTGGTGTATTGATTTTTTTTGGAAAGGGAGGGTGTGCGAGTTGTCTATTTCAAAAATAGGTTGGATCCAACCAGCAGTACTTTAATATAATATATTTCTATTTCTTATTTTTTTTATTATATTTATAAATATAATAAAAAATAAGAAAGAAAGGTGGACAATCCCGACAAATTACTTATGAATAAATTCCATTCAGAAATAATATAATATAATATATGTAAGAACCATAGCATTTCGTGATTCATTGATAAATCAACTTTGATTTTCTATCAACAAGTAATGTGAGACCATTAACATGGTTAAAGCCAAATTGTTTGAAGTCCAAGCATAACATGGGTATTCTTTCTACCACTATCTTAGTGTTAGTACCAAAATGGTTTTCATTTTAAAATGAATAGTTAGTAATTTATCCGATATAAGACACTCATATTGATAAAATGATTTCAACTATTTACTAGTTACTATAAAAAAATGTATTAAAAAAAAGGCACCTTGCCTCTTTTTATCTAATGCCGAATCGATGACCTATGTATAAAAAAATCAAGAATTTTTTGGATTTGTAGAAAGGGCATAAACAAATTTAAATTATATTAAAATAAAATATTTCAATTTCAAATAACAAATAATATTTATTCAAATATATTAAAATGAAATATCTATTATAGATATATATTTGTATTTGAAATTTAATAAAGAACAAATTAAATAAAGAAACAACTTTGCTAAAATTATAGATTTTTGTTTGGTTGGAAGAGTCCTTTTACTAGAATAGAACATTCTGGTCTTGTATCAGTTTCGATGAAGAAAAGATGGGGCAGGCTCATTATATTAAATGATATGGAAATGTCTATATGTCTATAAAATAAATAATTGAGTGTGAGAGCCAAATGAACCGAAAGATTCATGTTTGGTTTAGGAAGAGATCATAGAAATCATAAAATTATATTATATAGTAAGATAATCTACTTTCATTAAATGATTTATTAGATAATTGAAAATAGAGGATCTCGAGTACTATTCAAAATTTGAAAGAATTGCATAAAGAGGCCATTGAGCAGCTTGGAAAAGCCCAAACTCGCTTATGGAAAGTGGAAATTGAAGTTGATGAGTATCGAATTAATGGATACTCTGAGATAGAATGAGAAAAAGTAAATTTGATTAATGCTACTTGTGATAGTTTGGAATGATTAGAAAATTACAAAATGGAAACCTTCTTTTTTAACAATAAAGAGTGATTAATCAGGTACGACAACGAGTTTTCCTACAAGCCTTACACGGAGCTCTAGGAACTCTGAATAGTTATTTGAATAGTGATTTACATTTTTGTATCATCAATGCTAATATTCATATCCTCGCAGTGATGGAAGAAATAACCGATTAATCTTTCTACTTTTGCTTTAGTTGAAACTTTAGGTATTTTTTTTTTGCTTCAGAAAAAGAATAAATAGACACTAATGGTAACCCTTCAAGCTGATGAAATTAGTAATATTATCCATGAACGTATCGAACAATATAATAGAGAAGTAAAGATTGTGAATACCGGTACCGTACTTCAAGTAGGCGACGGTATTGCTTGTATTCATGGTCTTGATGAAGTCATGGCAGGTGAATTAGTAGAATTTGAAGAGGGTACAATAGGCATTGCTCTGAATTTGAAATCCAATAATGTTGGCGTTGTATTAGTGGGCAACAGTTTGATGATACAAGAGGGAAGTTCTGTAAAAGCAATAGGAAAAATTGCCCAGATACCTATCAGTTAGGCTTATTTGGGTCGTGTTATAAATGCTTTAGCTAAACCTATTGATGGGAGGGGGGAAATTTCAGCTTCCGAATCTCACTTAATTGAATCTCCTGCCCCAGGTATTGTTTCAAGATGCTCCGTATATGAGCCTCTTCAAACGAGACTTATTTCTATTGATTCCATAATCCCTATAGGACACAATCAACAAAAGTTAATTATTGGGGATAGGCAGACTGGCAAAACAGCAATAGCCACAGATAATATTCTCAACCAAAAGGTGCAAAATGTAATATGTGTTTATGTAGGTATTGGTCAAAAAGCATCTTCTGTGGCTCAGGTAGTGATTCCATTTCAGGAGCGAGGGGCGATGGAATACACTATTGTGGTAGCCAAAATAGCGGATTCACCTACTACATTACAATATCTCGCACCTTATATAGGAGCAGCTCTAGCTGAATATTTTATGCATTGTGAACAACATGCTTTAATAATTTCTGATGAACTCTCCAAACAAGCACAAGCTTATCGCCAAATGTCTCTTCTATTAAGAAGACCCCCTAGTCGTGAAGCTTCTGCGGGAGATGTTTTTTATTTGCATTCACGCCTTTTGGAAAGAGCTGCTAAATCAAGTTCTCATTTAGGTTAAGGAAGTATGACCTCTTTACCAATATTTGAGACTCAATCTGGGGACGTTTTAGCTTATATTCTGACTAGTGTAATTTCCATTACAGATGGACAAATATTTTTATCCATCAATCTATTCAATGCTGGAATCTGACCTACTATTAATGTGGGTATTTCTATTTCTAGAGTGGGATCTATGGCTCAAATTAAAGCTATGAAACAAGTAGCCAGCAAATTGAAATTGGAACTAGCTCAATTTGTAGAATTAGAAACCTTTGCACAATTCACTTCTGATCTCGATAAAGCTACTCAGAATCAATTGGCAAGAAGTCAACGATTACATGAGTTGCTCAAACAATCTTAATCAGATCCTCTCACGGTAGAAGAAAAAATAGCTTCTATTTATACTAGGGCGAATGGATATCTTGATCCATTAGAAATTGGGCAGGTAAAGAAATTTCTTGTTCAGTTACGTACTTACTTAAAAAGGAATAAACCTAAATTCCAAGAAATTATATCTTCTACCAAGACATTCACTAAAGAAGTAGAAATCCTTTTGAAGGGAACTATTCAAGAACATATTGAGTTCTTTCTACTTCAAGAACAAACATAAATTTCTCATTCTTATTCTTAGTCTTAGTACAAGACTAATTGTTCATATATATATATATATATGATCTGAATCATTAGAAAAGGTTTCTTGACATGGCCATTAAAAAAAATAATAGTTGAAAAAAAAGAAATCGCGTCCAATAGGATTTGAACCTATACCAAAGGTTTAGAAGACCTTTGTCCTATCCATTAGACAATGGACACTTTGTCATTCCCATTTTCTTCTTTCACAGTCTTCACTTTTTGTTTGGATAAAATCTGATTACACATAAATAAATGAATTTTTATTCCCTAAAAGCAAAAAAGGATGCATATTCCATTTTATGATGTAGGTACATGTATAAGAAATATGGAGTGGGTAGCGGGAATCGAACCCGCATCATTAGCTTGGAAGACTAGGAGTTATAGTCAACATTGGTTAATCATTTTTAACATCTCTAATTCAAAACCAAACATGAAATTTTGGTTTCATTCGGCTCCTTTATGGAAAATCGATATATTATATTTCTAGATCTAAGATCTTAAATGAAAAATAGAAATAAAAAAGTTTCAATGTATGAAGGAAGTCCTAATAAAATTAGATCCATAACATCTATGTCAACTTGCCTATCTGAATGCATCCAAGAATACTCACTTTCTAGATGATCCCTCTAGATCTAGAGTAGGGAGATTATACCAGATCTATCTAGTCTAGTTACTTCATTCCCTATTTCTACTCCTAGGATCCTGGGGAAAATAATTTTGCTTTTCCACCGAGCTGAAACAATATGCCGACGATTCTAGTAAACCAAAACCCTCGTTCTCTGGCTAATTAGCTTCAATTTTCCTTTTGCAACAAAAAATTGAAGATCTAGTTACGATTGGAAATAAAATTTTGGATCTTTATCCATAAATTTTTTATTCATACTTATATTCATACTTATTCAATTGGAAGAGTTTATCCAATTCCAAATAAAAAAAATATATGCTTCGCAACTCCATAATCCATTTTTTTATGGAATTTTGGATACGAATCGTAATAATGTATATATATATATCTTCAAATATGCCATTGAGAGGTAAAGGATTAAACCTTTTAAATTTTCAAAATAAAGTTTTGTTGTTTTTTATTTTGAATAAAAATACTGAAAGACCCTTTAACTATTTAAGTGGTTAATAGAATGAATTGCACTTTTACCACTAAACTATACCTGCTACCATATATATATTATGATATATAAATAGCCATTTGTCAAAGACAAAACAAAAACAGTGAGATGCAATCAAAACAAAATTGCATCAAAATTGTGAAAATTCTAGTGTTTGCACGTACGCTGATTGGGGATTCAAAAAAAAACCGGTAATAGAAAAAAGCTTATTTAAATACCAAAAAGAAGGGGTTATACTTTTTCTTTGCTAGTAAGTCATTATTGGACTAGCAGCCCCGGCCCCAAGAATTCATTGAAGCCAGACCATAAAAATGATGAATTCTACAGATATGGTTCTTTTCTTTTTTGCTTCTCAACTATTAGATCTTATGAATTTGGTTAAATCGGATCTAAAATTTATTTTAAATTTAAATAAATAAAATAAAGTTTGTCTTTTTTGGGGGGTTGA
>RXID01016627.1:0-12663 GCA_005019695.1 Trichopus zeylanicus subsp. travancoricus
GTAGTAGTAGTAGTAATAGGATTAGCATTTGTAGTAGTAGCAGTGGTGGTAGTAGTAGTTGTTGTAGTAGTAGCATTAGTTGCAGAAGTGGTAGTAATAGTAGCTATAGTAGTAGTAGTAGTAGTAGTAGGAGTAGTAGTAGTAGCAGTAGTAGTAGCAACAGCAGTAGTAAAAGCAGTAATTGTAGTAGCGGAGGTAGTAGTATTAGTAGTAGCAATAGTAGTAGCAGCAGCAGTAGTATTGGAAGAAGTAGTACTAGTAGTAGCAGTAGTAGCAGAAGCAGTAGTACTCGTACTAGTAGTAGTATTAGCAGATATAGTAGCTGTAGTACTAGTAGTTGTAATAGTTATGGAAGTTATAGTAATAGTAGAAGTAGCAGCAGTAGAACTAGTAGTTGTAGTATTTGAAGCAATAGTAGTAGTAGTAGCTTTAATACTAGTAGCAATAGTAGTAGTAGCAGGAGACGTCATAAGAGTAGTAGTTGTAGCATCAAAAACAACAACAGTATTAGTAGTAGCAGCAGCAGTAGTAGTAGTAATGGTAGAAGTAGTAGTAGTTGTTGTTGTAGTAGTAGTAGTAGCAATAGTAGTTGTTGTAGTATAAGTAATAGTAGTAGTGCTAGTAGTTGTCGTTGTTGTTGTTGTTGTTATTGTTGTTGTAGTAGTTGCAGTTGTAGTGGTAGTAGCAGTCATTGTATTACCAATAACAGGACTAGTAGTAGTAGTAGTAGTAGCAGGAGTAGCAGCAGCAGCAGCAGTAGTAGTAGTAGTAGTAGTCGTAGTAGTTGTAGTTGTAATAGCAGTAGTTGCAGCAAGGGCCGTAGTATTAGTAGTAGTAGTATCAGTAGTTGTAATAGTAGCAGCAGTAGTAGTAGCAGTAGTAGCAATAGTAGAAGTAGCTGTTGTTTTAGTAGTTGTGGTATTAGTAGTAGTAGTAGTGGCAGTACAAGTAGCGTCAACAAAAATGTTAGGAGTAGGGGCGGTAGTTGTCATATTAGAAGTAGCAATAGTGGTAACAGCAGGAGAATTAACTATAGAAGTAGTAGTACCAGTAGTACTAGTAATAGTAATAGTAATAATAGTAGTAATACTAGTACTACTAGTAGAAGTAGTAAAAGTAGTAGTAGTAGTTATAGCAGTACAGCTAGTAGTAGCAGTATTAGTACTAGTATTAGTAGTAGTAAGTAGTAATAGTTGTAGTAGTAGTAGTAGTAGTAGTAGTAGTGGTAGTTGTCGTGGTTGTTGCAGTAGTACTAGCACTAGTAGTAGTAGTAGTAGTAATAATAATAATAGTTGTCATAGTTGTTGTTGCTATAGTAGTACTAGTTGTGATAGTAGTAGTTGTGGTAGCAGTAGTAGTTGTTGTAGTCGTAGTACTAGTCATAGTGGTAAGAGTAGTAGAAGCAATAGTAGTAGCAGTTGTAGTAGTAGCAGTAGTTGTAGTAGCAAGCATTGTAGTAGTAGTAGTTGTAGTAGTACTAGTACTAGTAGTAATAGTTGTATTTTCTATAGCAGCAGTAGTTGTAGTAGCAGTTATAGTAGTAGTGGTAGTAGGAGTAGTACTAGCGGCAGTTGCAGCAGCAGCAGTAGTAGTGGTATTTGTAGCAGTTGCAGCAACAATCATCGTAGTAGGAACAGTAGTTGTGATCGCAGTAGTAGAAGAAGTCTGAGTAGTAGTACTAGCAGTTGTACTATTAGTAGGAGAAGTAGAGTGCTAGCAATAGCAAAAGCAGAGGTAGTAGTAGTTGTAGTAGTAGTAGTTGTTGTTGTTGTAGTAGTAGTAGTAGTATTAGTAGTTGTAGTTGTAGCAGCAGCAACAGCAGCTGCAGTAGCAGTAGTAGCAGCAGCAGCAGCAACGGCAATAGTAGTAGTAGTAGCAGCAGTAGTAGCAGTAGTAGTGGTTGTAGCAGTAACAGTGGTAGTAGTAGTAGTCGTTGTAGT
This sequence comes from Trichopus zeylanicus subsp. travancoricus, assembly GCA_005019695.1. Taxonomy (NCBI): domain Eukaryota; kingdom Viridiplantae; phylum Streptophyta; class Magnoliopsida; order Dioscoreales; family Dioscoreaceae; genus Trichopus; species Trichopus zeylanicus. Next base: position 1,941 of record RXID01016627.1, read on the forward strand.
AGTAGCATTAGTTGCAGGAATGGTAGTAGTAGTAGTTGCAGTAGTAATAGTAGTAATAGTAGTAGCGGCAGTAGTAGTATCAGTAGCAGTAGAAGCAGAAATTATAGCAGCAGGGATAGGCATAGTAGTAGTAGCAGCAGTAGCAGCAGCAATAGTCGTATTAGTATTATTAATATTAGTAGTAGTAGTAGTAGTAGTAGTAGTAGTAGTCATACTTGTAGTAGCATTAGCTGATATAGTAGCAATAGTACTAGTTGTTGCAATACTTGTAGAAGTATTAGTACTAGTAGTAGTAGTAGTAGTGGTTGAAGAAGTAGTAGTAGTAGTAGCTTTAATACTAGTAGCAATATTAGTAGTAGTAGGAGAAGTCGTAAGAGTAGTAGTTGAACTAGCAGCTGCAGCAACAATAATTGTAGCAGCAGCAGCGACGGCAGCAGTAGTAGTACTAGTAGTAGTAGTAGTATTAGTAGTAGTAGTAATTATCGTTGTAGTAGTAGTAGCAACAATAGTAGTAGCAGTAGTAGCAATAGTAGCAGTTGTAATGGTAGTAGTAGCAGTAGCAATAGTAGTAGGAGGAATAGCAGGAGTAGTAGTAGCAACAGTAGTAGAAGTACTAGTAGGAGTTGTTGTAGTAGTAGAAGCAATAGTAGTTGTAGTAGAAGTAGTAGTTGTGGTAGTAGCAGTAGTATTAGCAGTAGCAATAGTATTAGTAGTAGTAGTAAGAGTAGTAGGAGTTTTAGTAGTATTAGTAGCCGTAGTAGTAGTTGTAGTAGTTGTAGGAGTAGTCATAGTAGTAGTAGTAGTAGGAGTAGAAGTAGTAGTGCTAGTAGTAGTACTGATAGTTACTGCAGAAGTGGCAGTAGTAGTAGTAGTAGGTGTAGTAGTGGTAGTAGTAGTAGTAGTGTTATAGTAGTATTAGGAGATATAGCAGTATTAGGAGAAGTTATAGTTGTGATAGTAGTAGTAGTCATAGTAATAGTTGGAGAAGTAGTACTTGTAGCTGTAGTTGTAGCCACAGTAGTACTAATAGAAGTAGCAGCAGTAGCAGTAGTCATATGAGTTGTAGTACTAGTTATAATAGTAGCAGCAGTACTAGTGGTAGTAGTAGTTATAGTCGGATCAGCAGGAATAGTAGCAGTCGTAGTAGTACAAGCAGTAGTAGTAGTCATAGTAATAGTAAGTGTCATAGTAGTAGCAGTAGCAGTAGTAGTAGTAGCAGTTGTAGTGTTAGTAGCATGAGTAGTAGTAGAAATAGTAGTAGAAGTTATTGTTGTTGTAGTAGTAATTGTACTAGTAGTAGTAATAGTAGTAGTTGTAGTAATAGTAGTAGTAGTAAGCGTAGCAATAGGAGTCAATGTAGGAGTAAGAGTGGTAGTAGTAGTAGTAGTGGCAATTGCAGTAGTAGTAGGAGGAGTAGTAGTAGTAGCAATAGTAGTAGTAATAGTAGTAGTAATAGTGTCTGTAGTAGTAATAAAAGTTATAGTTGTCGGGGGGTAGTAGCTGTAATAATAGCAGCAGCAGTAGTAATTTCTAATAGTAGTAGTAGTAGTAGTAGTAGTAGTATTAATAGATGTTGATGTGGTAAAAGGAATGGTTGTAGTAGCAATAGTAGATGGAGTAGAAACAATAGTGGTAGGAATAGTGGCATTAGTTGTTGTAGTAGTAGTTGTAGTAGTAGTTGTAGTAGTAGAAGTAGTAGTAGTAGTGGTAGTTGTGATAGTACTATTAGTTGCAATAGTAGTGGTAGTAGTAGTAGTAGCAGTGATTGGTACAGCAGTAGTAGTAATAGTAGCAGCAGTGGTTGTTGTAATGCTAGTTGTATCAAAAGTTGTAGTTGGAGTAGTATCAGTAGTAGTAGCAGTAGCATTAGTAGCAAAAGCAGTAGTATGAGTAGTAGTAGTAATATCGGTAGTAGTAGGATTAGTAGTAGTAATAATAGTAGTAGTAGTTGCATTTGTAGTAGCAATGGTAGTTTTAGTATTAGTAGTAGCAATAGCTATAGTAGTGGTTGTAGTAGTAGCAGTAGCAGTTGCGGTAGAATTAGCAGTAGCATTTGCGACAGTAGTAGTATCAGTAGCAATAGTATCAGTTTTAGTAGTTGTTGCAGCAGAAGTGCTGGCAGTGGCAGTAGTAGTAGCCACAGTAGTTGTAGTAATAGTAGTAGTAGCAACAGCAGCAGTAGGAGGAGGAGGAGGAGGAGTAGTAGTAGTAGTAGTAGTAGCAGCAGCAGCAGTAGCAGCAGTAGTAGTAGTTGTTGTTGTTGTTATTCTTTTTATTGTAGTAGTGGTGGTGGTGGTGGTGGTAGCAGCAGCTGTCGTAGTAGTTGCGGTTGCTGTAGTAGTAGTAGGAGTAGCAGTAATGGTAGCAACATTTTAGCTGTAGCAGTAGTAGTAGCAGCAAGTAGTAATAGTAGTGAAAATGGTAGTAAAAATAGTAATAGCACTAGTAGTAGCGGTAGCAATACTAATAGTAATAGTAGTAGTGGTAGCTGTTGTAGTAGTACGAGTAGTAGTAGGGGGGGTAGTAGTAGTAGTAGTAGTAGTAGTATTAGTAGTAGTAGTAGTAGTAATAGTAGTATTAGTGGTAGTAGTACAAGCAAAAGTAGTAGTAGAAAAAGTAATAGTAGTAGTAGCAGTAGTAGTAGTAGCTGCAGTAGTGGTAGTAGTGGATTTAGTATTTGGAGTAGTAGTAGTAGTAGTCGTAGTAGTAGTAGTAGTCAGAGTAAAAGTACAAGTTATAGTAGGAGTAGTAGCAGTAGCAGTAGTAGTGGCAATCGTAGTGGTACTAGTAGTTGTAGGAGGAGTAGTAGTAGTAGCAGTAGCAATAGTGGTAGGTGTAGCAGCAGTAGTACCAATAGTAGTGCTTGGAGTAGTCCTAATAGTAGCAATAGTAGTAGTGGTAGTAGTAGCTATTGTAGTTGTAGTAGTAGTACAAATAGTAGTGGTTGTAGTATTGGTTACAGTGGTAGCAGTGGTTGTAGCCATAGTGGTAATTGCAGCAGTTGTAGTAGTTGTAGTATCAGTAGTAGCATAGTAGTAGTAGTAGCAGAAGTAGCGGTACTGGTATTAGTAGTTGTGGTAGTAGTAGTAGTAGTAGTTGTAGTGGTAGCAGTAATGCAGCAGTAGTAGCAACAGAAGCAATAATTGCAGTAGTAGCATAGTAGCAGTTGTGGTAGTATAGTAGTACTAGGAGTATTCGTGGCATTAGTAGTGGCAGCAGTAATGGTTGTAGTGGCAGTAGTAGTAGTGGTAGTACTAGTAGTAGTGGTATAAGTCATAGTAGTAATAAAATTAGTAGTAGGAGTAGTAGCAAGAGTAGTAGCAGTAGTAGAAATGGAAGTTGTCGTTGTATTAGTAGCAGGAGAAGTCATGCTAGAAGTAGTTTTGAGAGGTATAGTAGTAGGAGTGATAGTAGTACTAGTAGTTGCAGTGTAGTGGTAGTAGTAGGAGTAGTATTTATTGTAGTAGTGCTAGTAGTAGTAGTAGCAATAATAATTATAGCAGTAGCAGTATCAATAGAAGTAGCAGTAGCAGTATCAGTAGCAGTAGCAGTAGTAGCAACAACAGTAGTAATAGCAGTAACAACAGTATTAGTAGTAGTGATAATAACAGTAGTAGTAGCGCTAGCAGTAGTCACAGTAGCAGTAGTAGTATCATTAGCAAAAAGTATCAGTTGCAGTAGCAGTAGCAGCAGTAGTAGCGGTAGTAGTAGTGGTAGCAATAGTAGTAGTAGTAATAGTAGTAGTAGCGTTAGTAGTAGTAGCAGCAGTAGTAGTAGTAGTAGTAATAGTAGTAGTAGTAGTAGTAGTAGTAGTAGTAGTAGTAGTAGTGGTAGTTGTAGTAGAAGTAGTAGTTGTTGTTGTTGTAGTAGTAGTAATAGTAGATGTAGTAGTAGTAGTAGTAGTAGTAGTAGTAGTAGTAGTAGTGGTAGTTGTTGTAGTAGTAGTGGTAGTAATAGTTGTAGTAGTAGTAATAGTAGTAGTAGCAGGGGTAGTAGTAGTGGTAGTAGTAGAAGTAGTTGCAGTAATAGTGTAGTAGTAATAGAATTACTAGTAGTAGTAGAGGCAGTAGTTGTAGTTGTAGTAGCAGTTGTAGTAGAAGTAGTTGTTGTGTAGTAGTAGTCGTAGTTGTCATTGTTATAGTAGTGGTAGGAGTAGTAGTAGTAGTAGTCGTAGTTGTCATTGTTGTAGTAGTAGTAGGAGTAGTAGTAGTAGTAGTAGTAGTAGTAGTAGTAGCAGTAGAAGTAATAGTAGTATTAGTAATGATTGTAGTAATAGTAGTAGTACTCGTAATAGTACTACCAGTAGTAGTAAAAGTAGTAGTAGTAGCATTAGTACTTATAGTAGCATTAGTAGTGGTAGTAGTGGTGGTAGTAGTAGTAGTAGTAATAATAATAGCAGCAATAGTAGTTCTTGTAGTAATAATAGGAGCATAAGTAGTTGTAGAAGTAGTAGTAATGGAAGTAGTAGCAGTGGTACTAGTAATAGTAGTAGTAGCTTTAGTTGTTACTGTTGTAGTAGTAGTAGTAGGTGTAATAGTAGTAGTACTAGTAGTAATAGTAGTATTAGTTGTAATAGTAGTAGTAGTTGCCATAAGTGTAGAAGTAGCTGTAGGCGTTTGAGTAGGAGTAGCAGTAGTAGTTGTTGTAGTACTAGTTATAGTAGTACGAGTAGTAGTACGAGTAGGAGTTGGACTAGGTGTAGTGGTAACAGTTGTAGGAGTAGGAGGAGTAGTAGTAGTGGCAGGAGCAGGAGTAGGTGTAGTAGTAGTAGTAGTTGTTGTTGTTGAAGTAGAAGTAGGAATAGTAGTATTAGTTATAGTAGATTAGTACTAGTAGTAAGAATAGTAGTTGGAGTAATAGTAGTTGGAGTAGTGGTAGTGTAGTAGGAGGAGTAGTAGTAGCAGTCAGAGTTGGAGAAGGAGTTGTAGCAGTTGTACTAGTAATCGAAGTAGTAGTAATAGTAGTAGTAGCAGCAATAGCATTAGTAATAGTGGTAGCTATAGCAGTAGTAGTGGAAGTAGTAGTAGAATTAGTTGTAGTAGTAGGAGTACTAGTAGTTGTAGCAGTTCTAGTAGTTGTAGTTTCCTGATGAGTGATAGGAGTGGGAGTTGGAATAGGAGTGGCAATACGAGTTGTAGTAGTCATAGTTTGAGTAGTAGCAGTAGCAGTAGCTAGAGTAGGAGTTGTAGTAGCAGTAGTTGTAGCAAGCAGAGCAATAGTAGTAGTAGTAGTGGTAGGAGTAGGAGTACAAGTGTTAATGGGAGTAGTAGTAGTAGCAATAGTAAAAGCTATTGGAGTGACCCTAATAGCAGTAGTCGGAATAGTACGAGTAGTAGGCACTGTAGTACCAGCATCAGTAGTAGAAGAAGCAGGAACTGTAGTGGTAGTTGTTGTAGTAGCAATACTAGTAGTAGTAGTAGTAGTAGTAGTAGTAGTAGTAGTAGTAGTAGAAGTAGTACTATTAGCAGTAGTAGAAATAGTAGTAGTAGAGCTAGTAGTAGTACTAGAAGTAGTAGCAGAAGTCGTAGTAGCAGTAGTCAAAGTAGTAGTATTTGGAATAGTAGTAGGAGTAGGAGTTGGAGTTCGAGTAGGAGTAGTAGAAGCTGAAGTAATACCAGTAGTATTAGTCACAGTAGTAGTCGTAGCAGCAGCAGCAGCAGTAGTAGGTGTTGTGGTAGTAGTAGTACCTGTAGTAGTTGTAGTCATAGTAGTTGTAGTTGTAGTAGTAGTAGTTGTAGTAATACTAGTAGATGTTGTAATAGTTGTAGTAGTCGGAGTCCTAGTAGTACTAGACGCAGTAGCGGTAGTAGTAGTTGCTGTAGTAATAGAAGAAGGAGTAGTAGTAGTAGTGGTAGTAGTAATAGTTGTACAAGCAAAAGCAGCAGTAGTAGTAGCAGAAGTAGTAGTAGTAGTCGAAGTAGTAGTAGGAGTAGTAATAGTAATAGGAGTAGTAGTAATTCTAGTAGCAGAAGTAATAGTAGGTGTAGTTTTAGGAGTAGGTGTTGGTGTATGAGTAGTAGTAGTAGCAATAACACTAGTTGTAGTAGTAGTAGTAGCATGAGCATTAGTATTAGTAGGAGGAGGAGTAGTAGTAGCAATAGTAGTAGTAGTAGTGGTAGTAGTTGTTGTTGTAGTAGTAGTCGTAGTAATTGTATTAGTAGTTGTAATAGTAGTAGAACTAGGAGTTGCAGCTGTAGCAGCAACAATAGTAGTAGTACTAGGAGTTGCAGCTATAGCAGTAGCAGTTGTTGTTGTTGTTGTAGTACTAGCAGTAGTAGCATTAGTGGTAGTAGTAGTAGTAGCAGCAGCAGTAGTAGTAGTTGTCGTTATAATGCTAGCAGTAGCAACAGTAGTGGCGGTAGTTGTAGTAGCAACAGAAGTATTAGCAGTAGTAGTAGCACTAGTAGCAAAAGTAGTGGCAATCATAATTGTAGAAGTAGTTGTAATAGTAGTCCTTGTAGTAATAGTACAAATAGTAGCAGCAGCAGAAGCAGTAGTAGTAGTTATTATTGTAGTAGAAATAGTAGTAGGTGTAGGAGTAGGGGTAGTAGTAGGAGAAGTAGTAGTAGTAGGAGGAGTAGTAGGAGTAGCAATAGAAATAGTAGTCGCAATATTTGTAATAGGAGTAGAAGTAGTAGCAGTAGTGGCAGTAGCAGAATTGGTAGTAGTAGTAGTAGTAGTAGTAGGAGTAGCAATCATAATAGAAGGAGTGGTAGCTGTAGTAGTAGTAATAGTAGTAATAGTCGTAGAAGCAGTAGCTGGAATACTAGTAGTAATAGTAGTCATAGAAGTACAAGTAGTAGTACTACTAGTAGTAGTAGTATTTATAGTAAAAGGTGTAGTAGTAGTACTAGAAGTGGCAACAGTAGTAGTAGTAGTAGTGGCAGCAGCAGTAGTAGCTGTAGTAGTAGTAAAAGTAGAAGTAGCTGAAGTAGTAGTAGTAGTACGAGTAATAGTAGCAATAGTAGTAGCGAAAGTAGTAGTAGTAGTAGTCATGGTGGTACTAGTAGGAGTAGTAAAAGTAGTAGCAATACTAGAAGAAGTTGTAGTAGTCATCATATAAGTAGTGGTACAATTAGTAGTAGTGGTGGTGGTGGTGGTAGTAGTACTAGTAGTACTAGTAGTACTAGTAGTAGTTGTTGTAATAAAAGTTGGTGTAGGAGTGGGGGAAGTAGTAGGAGCAGTTTTGGTGGTAGTAGTCGTAGTAGTAGCTGTAGTAGGAGTAGTAGTAGTAGAAATAGAAGTAGTAGTGGTAGTCGCAGTAATAGTAGAACTAGTAGTAGTAGCAGGAGTAGTAGTAGTAGCAGTGGTGGTGGTGGTAGTAGTATTAATAGCAATAGTAGCAGTTATAACTGTAGTAATAGTAGTAGTAGGAATAGTTGTTGTTGTAGTAATAGTGGTAGAATTACATCGAGCAATAGTAGTAGTAATGTTAGTAGTAGTAGTAGCAACAGTATCAGAAGTAGTAGTAGTAGTAGTAGTAGCAGCAGCAGCAGCAGCAGCAGAAGTAGTAGTAGTGGCACTAGTAGCAAAAGTTGTAGTAGTAGTCGTAGTAGTAGCTGTAGTAGTAGTGGTAGTTGCTGAAGTCATAGGAGGAGGAGTCATAGTAATAGTAGCACTAATAGCTGTTGTAGTAGTAGTTGTTGTTGTACAAATATTAGTAGTAGTAACAGGAGTAGGAGTAGGAGTAGGGGTATTTGTGGGAGCAGTAGTAGTAGTTATAGTAGTAGTAGGAGTAGTAGTAGTAGGTGGAGGAGGAGTAGTAGAAGTAGCAATTGAAGTAGTTGCAGCAACAGTAGTAATAGAAGTAGAAGTAGTAGTTGTAGTGGCAGTAGCAAAAGTGGTAGTAGCAGAAGTAGTTGCAGTAGTAGTAGTAATCGCAATAGAAGGAGTAGAAGATGTAGTCGTATAAGTAATAGCAGTAATAGTAGTTGAGGCATTAGTAGCAATAGTAGTAGTAGTAGTCAAAGTTGTTGTTGTGGTAGTAGTAGTAATAGTTTGTATGGTGATAGATGTTGTAGTATTGGTACTACTAGCAACAACAATAGTAGTAGGAGTAGTAGTAGTAGCATTAGTGATACTAGTAGTGGTAGTAGTAGTAGTAGTAAAAGTAGCAATAGTAGTAGTCGTACTACTACTACTACTAGTAGTAGTAGTAGCAGTAGCAGTAGCAGTAGTAGTAGTAGTAGCAGTAGCAGTAGCAGCAGCAGCAGCAGCAGCAGCAACAGTAGTAATAATAACAATAGTAGTAGTAGTAGTAGTAGCAGCAGCAGCAGTAGTAGTAGTAGCAATTGTAGTAGTAGCAACCGTTGTAGTAGTAGTAGTACTAGTAGCGGTAGTACTAGTTATTGTTGTTGTTGTTCTTGTTGTAGTAGTAGTAGTCATGGTAGCAGAAGTTGTATTAGTAGTAGTAGTGTTAGTAGTAGTAATAGTAGTAGAAATAGTAGCAGTAGTAGTAGTAGTAGTTGTTGTTGTAGCAGTAGTAGTAATACTAGTAGTAGTTGTAGGAGTAGCAATAGTAATAGTAGCAGTTGTAATTGTAGTAGTTTTTGTAGCAGCTATTGTAGTAGCAGTAGTAGTGGCAGTAGTACTATTAGAAGTAGTAGTAGTTATTGATGTTGTTGTTGTTCTAGTAGTAGTAGTCATGGTAGTAGTAGTTGCTGGAGTAGTAGTAGTAGTAGTGTTAGTAGTACTAATAGTAGAAGAAATAATAGTAGTAGTAGTGGTAGTAGTAGTAGTAGCAGCAGCAGCAGCAGTAGTAGTAGTAATAGAAGTAAAAGTAGTAGTAATAGTAGCATTGTTAGTAGTAGTAATAGTAGTAGAAATAGTAGTAGTAGTAGTTGTTGTAATAGTAGGAGAAATAGCAGTGGTTGTTGTAGTAGAAATAGTAGTAATAGTAGCAGTGTTACTGGTAGAAATAGTTTTAGAAATAGTAGTAGTTGTTGTTGTTGTTGTCGTCGTAGTTGTAGTAGTAGTGGTAGTAGTAGTGGTGGTGGTGGTGGTGGTGGTGGTGGTAGTAGTAGTAGTAGTTGTTGTTGTTGTTGTTGTTGTTGTTTTTGTTGTAGCAGTAGTAACAGGAGTAGGTGTAAGAGTAGGGGTATTTGTGGGAGCAGTAGCAGCAGTAGTAGTAGTAGTAGTAGTAGTAGTAGGCAGAGAAGTAGTTGCAATAGTAGTAGCAATGGAAGTAGTTGCAACAGTAGTAGTAATAGAAGTAGAAGTAGTAGGTATAGTGGCAGTAGCAAAAGTAGTTGCAGTAGTAGTAGTAATCGCAATAGAAGGAGCAGTAGCTGTAGTAGTAGAAGTAATACTAGTAATAGTAGTAGAAGCATTAGTAGCAATTGTAGTAGTATAGTAGTAGTAGTAGTCAAAGTTGTAATAGTAGTAGTAGTATGTGGTAATAGGTGTTGTAGTTGTGGTACTACTAGCAGCAATTGTAGTAGTAGTAGTAGTAGTAGTAGTAGTAGTAGCGATAGTAGTAGTAATGGTAGTAGTGGTAAAAGTTGCAATAGTAGCAGTCATACTAGTAGTAGTAGTAGTAGTAGTAGCAGCAGTAGTCATGGTAGAAGTAGTTCCAGTAGTAGTAGCAGTGTTAGTAGTAGTAATAGTAGTAGAAATTGTAATAGTCGTAGTAGTAGTAGGTGTTGTAGGTATTGTAATAGTAGCAGTAGCAGTATTAGCAGCAGCCACTCTAGTAGTAGTTGTTGTTGTAGCAATAGTAGTAATACTAGTTGTAGTTGTAAGAGTAGCAGTAGTAGTAGTCGTAGTAGTAGTAGTAGTTGTTGTTGTTGTAGCAGTTATTGTAGTAGCAGCAGTAGTGGCAGTAGTACTAGTAGAACTAGTAGTAGTTATTATTGTTGTGGTTGTTCTAGTAGTAGTAGTCATGGTAGTGGTAGTTGCAGGAGTTTTTAGCAGTGTTAGTAGTACTAATAGTAGTACAAATAGTAGTAGTAGTAGTAGGAGCAGCAGCAGTAGCAAGAGCAGCAACAGTAGTAGAAATAGTCCAAATAGTAGTCGAAATAGTAGTAGTAGTTGTAGTTGAAATACTAGTAATAGTAGTAGTGTTACTAGTAGTAGTAGTAGAAATAGTAGTTGTAGTTGTAGTAGTAGTAGTAGTAGTAGTAATAGCAGTAGAAATAGTAGGAGTAGTTGTAGTAGAAATAGTAGTAATAGTAGTAGTGTTACTAGTATAAATAGTAGAGATAGTAGTTGTTGTTGTTGTAGTGGTAGTTGCAGGAGTAGTGGTAGTAGTAGTAGTTGTAGTAGTGGTAGTGGCAGTAGTATTTGTAGTAGTATTAGTAGTAGTAGTAGTAGTAGTAGTAGTAGTAGTAGTAGTAGTAGTAGTAGTTGTAGGAGTAGGAGTAATAGTAGTTGTAATAGTAGTAGTAGTAATAGTAGTAGTTGCAGTAGTATTACTAGTAGTAATAGTAGCAGTTGTTGGAGTAGCAGTAGTTCTAGCAATAGAAGTTGCAGTAGCAGCAGCAGCAGCAGTAGTAGTAGGAGGAGGAGGAGGAGGAGGAGGGGTAGTTGTAGTAATAGTGGTAGTGGTGGTAGTTGTAAAAGTAGTAGTAGTAGTATTCGAGTATTAGTAGTGGTAGTAGAAGTAGTTGTTGTTGTTATGGTAGAAGCAGGAGCATTGGTTGTAGTAATAGTAGTAGTTGTGGGAGTAGTAGTAGTACAGGTACAAATACTTGTCGTAGTAGTAGCGTAGTAGTAGTCACAGTAG